>CAKNXH010062170.1:187277-234662 GCA_932178445.1 Andricus quercusramuli
TAAACACCAGCTACAAGCTATTCACTGGCATCCTCAAAGAGAGGATATTGACATCTATCGAGCCGCTATGGAGTGCAATAGTCGAACAACGTGGATGCAAGAGAGGGCTGGCAGGTTGCAGGGAGAACCTGTTAATAGACAGGTGTATTACCCAGGACTCGATCAGGTATCGACGCAATCTGTCCATGGCTTGGATTGATTACCGTAAGGCATTCGATAACACGAACCATGACCTTCTTATCAAGCTCCTTGAGTGCATGGAGGTGCATCCAAAAATAGTGAGATGCATAGAAGAGCTTATGCTCTTGTGGCGGACAAGATTTGTCATAACATCTGACAAAGGACAAGCGACTACAAGCCTTGTCACATATAAGAGGGGGGTCTTTCAAGGAGACTCTCTAAGTCCGATACTTTTCTGCATTTCCCTCTTGCCTCTATCTATTGTGCTCCGAGGCAAAAGCTCTGGATACCTATGTGGCCCGCCGAGCAGAAGAGAATATAAGGTCAACCACCTTTTATACATGGACGACCTTAAACTCTTTGCTTCCTCAAAAAAGGACCTTAACATCCTTGTAGATGCGGTAAATAGGTATTCTAAAGCGATTGGCATGAGCTTCGGACTGGACAAGTGTGCCTGCGTCCACCTACACCAAGGAAGACTAGAAACTACATCATCCAGTGACGATCAGGATGTTCAACTCATAGGCGGAAATACCATTCAACATCTTGGTATTGGAGAAACATATACATATCTCGGAATACCGCAAGCGGAAACCCAAAATGTGCATAACTTGAAAACGGCCCTTGGAAAAAGGTATCACCAAATTCTCAGAAAAATTTGGGCTTCCGAATTATCTGGAAAGAATAAGATCCAGGCGACCAATATGCTGGCCGTTCCTATACTGCTCTACACGTTTGGTGCAGTAAAATGGAACGTCGATGAGTTAAAACAACTTGATCGAAGCACATGCAAGATGATGACAATTCAACGAAGTCTTCATCCTAGATCTTCCGTACCTCGAATATATCTCCCTCGCGATAAAGGAGGTAGAGGATTGCTAAGCTTAGAGTGTCTTCACCGAAGAACGGTTCTGGCTACAGCCTGTTCAGTTCTAAAAAGCACGGATTCCCTTATGCGACTCGTACATCAACATGAAGTCGCCAATGCTGCGGTGTTTCTATACCATGCAGCAGATAGGGCCGCAGAGGAGCTTGACCTCCCATTTGATTCCAGCGACATTACACATGGCCTAACATCACTAACACCTCTGGTGCTCAAAAGTCGTATACAGGAAGCAGAACATACGCTTCTACTAAGAGAACATGCTGAGAAACCCCTCCATGGTAAGTTCTACGGCATCCTACGTAGAGAAGAGCTCTCGATGGGTCTGACCAACATGTTTCTCAAGTCTGCTGGATTGAGATCGGAGACCGAGGGATTTCTTTTTGCCTGTCAAGACGGCGTCATAGACACCTTAGTTTACCGCGAGCGCATAATGAATATACCTGTACGCGATACCAACTGCCGAGCGTGCAAGCTAGAGCCCGAAATACTTGGACATGTTCTCAGTGGATGCTCTAAATATGCACGCTGCGCGTACATAGAGAGACACAATGCAGCTCTAAAAGTGATATATTACCATCTTAGGCATTTCTATGGTGTTGATCTATTGCCCGTCTTGCCATACGCCCAGGGGGAACTCGAGTCAGTCGTGGAGAATGATCAGTGTAAGATCTACTGGAATTTCTCATTCTCCACCACTCAACGTATCAGTGCTACGAAGCCTGACATTGTCCTCCAAGATCTGAAGAACAAGATCATTTACGTGATTGAATTCTCGGCACCAGCCGATGGTAATATCACGGCAAAGGAGGGAGAAAAACAGGCGAAATATCAAGCACTTCTTTTCGAGCTGAGTAAGCTGTACCAAGGCTACAAAGTCCATCTTATAATTCTCATAATCGGCTGCCTTGGAGGTATGAAAGCTTCATTTATTAGCCAACTCAACAAGATTCCGGCTTGCCAACGTCAGGCTCATTTCATCGCGAACCGGATGCAAAAGGCTGTTCTCCTGGGATCACTCCATCTGGTTCGTCAACACTGTTCCTCTTAAATTCTACAAAGATTGGTAGCTCTAAAAAAGTATCCGGAGGTGAAACTTCATCTCCAACTGTCTTGTCTGCCGCGTAAGGTCATCCGCGGCTAGAGACCTGACTCCAGGGAACAGTGTTGCCCGATGTTATCACGCGTAAATTTCCCGCTCTTGCTTACCTTCTAGGACAGAAGGAGCAGAAGCGGAGCAGAAGCGGAGCAGAAGCGGATGACGTACACGTTCCAGTAGCTTTGGGATTGGTTTCTTTAAGGAATCATGATCGAAGCTTCCGGAGCCTACAACTTCTCTAAATAGAACAATATAATATTTATTATTTATTGGCACTTAATTAATAAATAGTTATTTATAATTAATGTTTACTAAAATTAAATTTAATAAGAAGTATTTAACAAATGTATTATTCACGTAATATCTAAAAACGAATTTCTAATTATTTTCATATAGTAAATATCACTCTCTTTGCTTGTTGCTTACATAAAATGACTGATTTACTTTACACTCAAAAAATAAGAAACAAATCAGTTACTTTTATTGACTGAAAATTAGTCATTTCAAGTGACTTATTGAATCAGTCATCAATATTGACTGATACGTCAGTCATCAATATTGACTGATTCATTAGTAAAACGACTGTTTTGTAAGTCAAAATAACTGATTTTCAACGAAAACATGCTTGAATAATTGAATCAGTCAAATGTTGAATAATTTATATTTAGAGTGTGCATTTTGCAATTCTCACATTCAAAATGTGTTATAGTAGATAGATAATTGGCTTTATTTTCGAAATGTCTGTCTTGTACAATTGTCTAAAAAATCTCTTACAATTACATACTTATGTGTAGACAATCGCTTTTCGACATTTCCACATAACCTTTCAAACCTTTGAAATATAACCTTAAATATTTAAAACGAAATTATAACTAAATCTATTGTCACTCGCACTACCCTAGTTAATACAACTAAAATAATCATAACTACTTTTTCTCATACTAGCGAGCAATCAATTAACCTTATTAACCAGCGATGTAAGGCGATGCGTTAAGATCCTTTCTTCTGATCGTGCGATATAGATCTTAAGTGTGTTGGTTAAATCCGACATGAAATTTTTACATTTTCATCCTATAATGAGAAGGTATTAGGTTTGTGTAAAATTTGACCCCCCCCCCCCTCCCTCGCCCGTTTCTGTCAAATGTCCACGTTTTGAGACCCCCTGAACCCCAAAAACAGGTTTTTACAAAATCTCTGCAGTCTATCTGTCTGTGTGTTAGTCTGTAGATTTTTAGTTTGCTAGCACGATATCTTTCAAAAGAATTAAAGTATTAGATTTGGCTTTAATATACTCTTAAGTGTCCTAAAATGAAGGTCAAGTTCGTGAGCCAGCCATTTTGGATAAAAATTCAAAAAGTGAGCACATTTTGAATATTTTTGAGACCATTTTTCTTCAAATTTTAAAAACTATTTGCGCGACTTTTCATAGTATTCAAAAATTCAAACAAAATATTTTAATGACATTTTTCGATAAAATGAAAATGTTCAGACTTACAGCATTTTCGAGATCCAAAAGAAGAAACGAAAATTAGCATTTTCAGCCAAAAAACGCACGATGCGACACGTAGTTAATACAAGAAAAATGTTTCTTTTTGCACGCCCTACAAGATTATCATAACGACTTTTTGAATTTTCTTGAAAAATCGAAAATTCACATTTTTACTGCACAAAAAATAATGAAAAATCAAAAAATTTAATTTTACGGTCAAACTAGGCAAGATACGACAAATGATGATTAAACCAAATTTGTGCACACAAAAAAGATCTGCTAATATGTTATTGGTCACTTTTTGATAGGATGTGTAATTTTTGTTTTATTCGTAAAAAATAACATTAACAGTGAAAAACTCTGCCCGATAAGTGGACACAGGGTGTCTAGCGGACCGGGAAACCGGGAAAAGCCCGGAAATTTTATTGGATCATGAAAAAACCGGGAAAACCCCGGGAATTTCGTATTAGGACCGGGAAGTACCGATTTACGTAATTTTTTACATTCTCATCCTATTAAGAATGTATTGGTTTTATGTCAAATTTGACTTAGTTGGGTTTCATCAAATCTCAACGTTTTGAGACCCACTAAGTCAGAAAAAACGATTTTCACGAAGGTGTCCGTCTGTAGTCTGTAATCTGTAGTCTGTCTGTATTCTGTAGTCTGTCTGCAGTCTGTAGGCACGATAACTTTCGAAAAAATGATCAGATTGGATTGAGCATTGGTACACTTTTTGAAGACCTAAAAGACAAAGATAAGTTCTTTAATCAGCTATTTTGGACAAAAATTAAAAAGTTATAGCATGTCACGAAAAACGAAACAAGCCGCGAAAAAAATAAATAGACAAAAGCTGTTCACGCAAGAAAGGGCTACAAATTTGTTATTGATCATTTTTTGATAAGACGCGTAGTTTTTGTTCAATCGTGAAAAATAAAATTACAAATAAACAAGTTAAATTTTTTGTTAAAAAAACACAAGGTACAATAAAACGTTTAATAACAAAATTGTTTTCAAATTAGATCTGAAAACTTGCTTGTAACCTTTTTTTCTCACGTGACTCGTGATGAGAATGTCTTCGTTAAAGTTGAAGGAGCTTTAACAAAAGAGAATTCATAATTACTAAATTACAGTTTTTGATGGTTTGATCTACTATAATTTCAAAAGTCCTCTGCAAAAATGTGGGTGATGTACAATGATCGAGCGCGAAGCGCGAGATCCAACAGGTGCGCGCCTTAGGCGCGCTCAGACGTGGGAGCCGCGCGCACAACGTGCGACGAGAGTGTGCTCGGGCAGCGGGCAGATTTTTTCTATGTATATTATGTTAAAATTTCTATTTCTATGTATACGTTGACTTCGTCGTGGGAAAAATATTTGACCGGAAAAAAATCGGGAAAAAACCAGGAAAACCCCGGGAATTTTAAATTGTCTGATCACTAGAGACCCTGGGGCACCACGAAGGAATAATGAGACCGATCTCTGTACACGCGATTTGTTAGGAGCAACGGCACCGTAAGTGCCATGCCTGAAAGTAGTAATCACCTTTCAGTGAGTGCGCAAGCGCACCATGTCCTTGCGTGTACTCTTTACACGTACGTGAAAGTGCGAGTGAGAGTGCTTTTTGAAAATAGAGTATGTCTGAGAGGTTAAGCTCGTTTGTTGATCATCATACGAATGATACGAAATACATCCAGAAATATTATTTTTCATATTTGTAATAGAAGTGTGAACCGATTTTATATATTTTTCATTTTTTTTCAAGGTGGATTATCATTAAATTGATATATTTGTGCAATTCGTGCAGACGAAAGAAGGTTACGCAATCCTCTTTCTTATTTTAGCTGTCAAAATACCAACTTCGTAATCTACTTCTATACTTACCACTTTTATGATGTACTCCTTTCGTAAGCTTTAAAACTCTTTTTATAAGTGAGGATGAGTAACTTTTTTATACGTATAATTTCTTTCACGGCACGAAAAAAATGATCGGTTTCAAAAAGAAAACTAATTCTCGTAACCTCCTCAACATACTTTATTCTGTTTACTGTCAAAAGCTGTCTCACTCGCTTTTTTTCTGTGCGTGAGAAGAGGACACGTTGCGCTAGCGCACTCACAAAAGAGTGATTACGACTTACAGGCCTGGCACTTACGGTGCCGTTGCTCCTAACAGATCCGAGAAAGTTCCCCATGACAGTTCGGTCTCCTTATTATTCCTTCGTGGTGGGCACATTCTCATAAAAACTTTGCTTACTTAATCTCTTTTTCATCTCGTGTTATATTTCATAGATAGGGCAACTTAAGAAGCGCTTATAAGCAATAAAGATATAGAGGGCGCATGGACTATGCTACGGGATATCGCATTGTTAAAACTGTGACTGAAGTATGTGGTACGGCGGTTGTAGGAAGAAAATCTGGTGATGCATGGTGGAATTATGAAATTGAGGCAGCCCAACAAGGAAAGAAAGAAGCGTACAAGTGAACGTTGAACATGACAGGTCTTAGCGATGAGGAGAGAAATAGACGCAAAAATGATTGCAAACACAAAAAGAGGAAAATTAAACGACTAGTCAAAGTGAGTAAAGAGAAAACCAGAACAGAAGAAGAGAACAAAATAAAAAACTGCTTTGAAGGAATTGTGAAACTATTATATAAACAGTTGGAGGAAAGTAAAAGTGCAGAGTTTGTTAGCATGAGAAACAGCAAAGGTGAAATGCTATATGATATAGACGGGATAGTAGACGCTTTAAAAGACTCTTTTAAAGAACTATTAGGAGGTTAAGCTATAGGACAACAGAACTGCGACATAGAACATAATGCATCAGAAAACCTAATTGAGAAAATCTGTGTAACTGAAGTTAGAGATATAATTATAAACTTAAAAAACGGTAAGACTGCTAGTGTAGACAGTATTAGCGCTGAAATGCTTATATACGGTGGCGAGAACATGCCTCACAGATTGTGCGAATTGTTGAATTTATGTAACGAGATGCGGGAAGTTCCTGACGAGTGGAGAAAAGCGTTTATCGTACCACTATACAAAAGAAAGGGAGATGAAAGCAACTGCAATAACTACAGAGGTATCAGCTTATTAAGTACCGCAAGTAAAATATACTCAAAAATACTTATTCGCAGGGTAATGAAAATAGCAGAAGAAAATATATGGGAAGTATAAAGTGGATTTATGCCAGAAGATCATGTACGAATCAAATATTTAGCTTCAGACAGATCACAGAAAAAAGTTAAAAAGTAGGAAAGAAAGTTTTTTGTGCGTTGGTTGATCTAGAAAAAGCCTTTGACAAGGTGGATAGAAGTAAATTTTGGGAAGTCCTCAAAGAGTACGGAGTCAATGGATGGCTCCTACTAGCAATAAAAACAATATAATTATGCAGCTAACAAAGCGATGTAAGAGTTAATGGGAAACTGAGTGACTGGTTTGATATTATGCAAGGCATTAAACAAGGATACGTTATGTCCTCATGGCTATTTATCATATTTATGGACAAGTGTCTAAGAATGGCCCTCTTCGACGAAGAAGGTGTAGATCTCGAGACAGTGAGGGTACGTGGGTTAGCTTTTGCGCATGACAAGGTTGTTATAGCAGAATCAATCGAAGACTTGCAAAGAATGTTGAGCAAACTAAATACAAGCATGAAGAACATGGGCCTCAAAACTAACGTAAATAAAACCAAAATCAACTTATTTTTGATAAGTGTTTGGTGATTTATAAATTGGTACAATATGTACATCCCATTGGCAACCTTATTTTCGAATAAGTACCGGGAAGCCATTTAAAAAAAAATTCAAAAGTATATATCATGTATAAATATAAACATTTTTCATTTTTTTTGGCGTAAAACCTGAAAATATTAAAGAAGGAAAAAAGACCATAGTGCCCAGATCTAATGTTTGTTCTCTCTTTTTCTCTAAAAAGTGGGAGGGAACTGTTTCTAAAATCTGGCATGCTTTGAGAGTTTTCGAGTTAAAAAATAAGTTTAGTTTGCCTCGGTACATTGAATACTTCACCACGTAATTTTTGTTAGGGATATTTTCATTTAAAATAATTGTTCTTTTTTAATAAAAATTAAAACAAAATTTCCAGAATTTTTCGTGACTGTGTTCTTTCAACAGCTTTTCAATTAATGTCGAATGTGAATAATATTTGGATAATAATAATTACATACATCATACACAGGAAGTTCATTGATTACCATTTTTCTTCTTTTTTAATTTAAAATATTTCTTTGAATTCTTAATACTTTTTTAATCTTATTATAAATAATAATTCTTGTATATCTTGGTCAATTTTTCACTAATGAATGCAAAATTAGATTAAGTTATCTTTTTTAAAAAGTGATATTTGCTATGTGTATGTGTGTACGTGAGTACACGCATAGATATTATTTTTATTTGCACGTATTATGTTCTGATTTTCTCAATTAACATAATAATATATTTATCATACCTTGTAGTTCCCTATAGATAATCCCTGATGAGGGAGTCTAAATTGACTCCGAAACATGTTGGTTCCCTGGTAGTATAAAAAAGACGGATAAAGGAAAAAGTGAGAGGTTGGTTTTTGGTTGACTTTTTCTCCTCTTCTCCCTCTTTTTTCAATTGGTTATTTTGTCTCTAACGAGCCGAAAAGTGAGGTAGTTTAAAAGTCTGTTTTTTAATTCTGAATATTTTTCATGCTCATTCTGCATAAAATTATTCATGATAAAATAGATTTCTATTCGATCTTAATTAAAAAAAAAAAAAATCATAGTGCTTGATGGAAAAAGTGAGAAAACAATGTGCAACATTGTCCTACATGATGAGAGATTAGAACAAGTTGATAAGTACATATATCTAGGTAGCCTATTCACTAATGACGAAAAGATAGCATAAACGAGGGTAAGAACGTTATCGGTAGAGCAGGGTCCATTATCAGAAGTAAAAATATATCAAAAAAGCTAAAATTGCAATATATAATTCTATATTTGTACCGTCTGTGGTATACGGTAGCGAGACATGGACCTGTCAAGAAAAGGATAAGAGTAAAATTAACGCGATTGGCATGAAACCTGGCACAATTTGCACAAACAAATTTGCACAATTTGCGGGAAAACACTGATGGACAAATTGAGAAACGAAATAATACTCAAAGAATGTGGTGCAAAAGAGACAATAGTTGACACATAGGAAAGAAATCAGTTAAGATGGTTCGGACGTGTTGAAAGAATGAAAGATGAACGACTGATGAAACAAGTGTATAAAGGTAAAGTAAGTGGCAGTATACCCAGAGGCAGACCGCGGAAAGAATGGTTAGAATGTGTTAATGAGACCTTAATCCGAAAAGATATAAGAAGCTATAGAAGAAGGAGAGCGTGCATGAAAAAAGCATGGACTTGAAGGAAGTTAGAGAAGTATGCCAGGACAGAAAAGTGTCATGAGAAATAGTTCATAAAAAGAATGTGAGTAGAGTGAATGACGCCTGAAACAAAAGACCTTTGCTACTAATGGCCCCGAGTGTGGAACCTCACATAACAACCTTGTGAAGCTCTTCACTAGGGGTGATCGCTAGAGAGATTAATCAGCAACCTGGGTCGGAGCAGTGGTGCGGAAGGAACGTGTTATTTAAATAAATAACACGAAAATTCTAGATCAATCTGAAAAATATATACCTCCTTTCCCACATTACTATTTTCCAACCGAGCGAGTCACGCCTACCCCGAAAGGGATGTCAAATGTCCATTTTTCAATAATCATTAAAAAATATATCATATATGTTCCAAAAACGACTGAGATACTTTTTTTCTCCCCTTTTCAGAAAGTTGGAAAAAATCTTTCTGATTGTATGATTTATTAGAAAGATACGGATATATACGCTGTAGTAAAGGAATTTCCTTCTTCAGTTTAAATCGAATACAAATTCAGTAATTTTTATCTGAAAAACATAGAACATAACATATGGTCGTTGCGAAGCACGTCGACCAAATCGCGCGCCGTAAGCGCGCTCAAACTTTTGGGTTTCTATTACACTACCGTCGGAAATTGTGCGCACGACTCTTGTGAGCGCTATTAAAAATCACTGCTGACCTTCTGAAAAAAAGAGGGTTAGGTTTGTAAGCAGCTTTAAGCTGTACCTCGCCCTTTGGGTTCTTATGTTAACTCTGTCTGCCATGTACATATCATTCTTGTTACGAACTCAATGAAGATTTATTAGAGAAGTTGTAGGCTCCGGAAGCTTCGATCATGATTCCTTAAAGAAACCAATCCCAAAGCTACTGGAACGTGTACGTCATCCGCTTCTGCTCCGCTTCTGCTCCGCTTCTGCTCCTTCTGTCCTAGAAGGTAAGCAAGAGCGGGAAATTTACGCGTGATAACATCGGGCAACACTGTTCCCTGGAGTCAGGTCTCTAGCCGCGGATGACCTTACGCGGCAGACAAGACAGTTGGAGATGAAGGTTTCACCTCTGGATACTTTTTTAGAGCTACCAATCTTTGTAGAATTTAAGAGGAACAGTGTTGACGGACCAGATGGAGTGATCCCAGGAGAACAGCCTTTTGCATCCGGTTCGCGATGAAATGAGCCTGACGCTGGCAAGCCGGAATCTTGTTGAGTTGGCTAATAAATGAAGCTTTCATACCTCCAAGGCAGCCGATTATGAGAATTATAAGATGGACTTTGTAGCCTTGGTACAGCTTACTCAGCTCGAAAAGAAGTGCTTGATATTTCGCCTGTTTTTCTCCCTCCTTTGCCGTGATATTACCATCGGCTGGTGCCGAGAATTCAATCACGTAAATGATCTTGTTCTTCAGATCTTGGAGGACAATGTCAGGCTTCGTAGCACTGATACGTTGAGTGGTGGAGAATGAGAAATTCCAGTAGATCTTACACTGATCATTCTCCACGACTGACTCGAGTTCCCCCTGGGCGTATGGCAAGACGGGCAATAGATCAACACCATAGAAATGCCTAAGATGGTAATATATCACTTTTAGAGCTGCATTGTGTCTCTCTATGTACGCGCAGCGTGCATATTTAGAGCATCCACTGAGAACATGTCCAAGTATTTCGGGCTCTAGCTTGCACGCTCGGCAGTTGGTATCGCGTACAGGTATATTCATTATGCGCTCGCGGTAAACTAAGGTGTCTATGACGCCGTCTTGACAGGCAAAAAGAAATCCCTCGGTCTCCGATCTCAATCCAGCAGACTTGAGAAACATGTTGGTCAGACCCATCGAGAGCTCTTCTCTACGTAGGATGCCGTAGAACTTACCATGGAGGGGTTTCTCAGCATGTTCTCTTAGTAGAAGCGTATGTTCTGCTTCCTGTATACGACTTTTGAGCACCAGAGGTGTTAGTGATGTTAGGCCATGTGTAATGTCGCTGGAATCAAATGGGAGGTCAAGCTCCTCTGCGGCCCTATCTGCTGCATGGTATAGAAACACCGCAGCATTGGCGACTTCATGTTGATGTACGAGTCGCATAAGGGAATCCGTGCTTTTTAGAACTGAACAGGCTGTAGCCAGAACCGTTCTTCGGTGAAGACACTCTAAGCTTAGCAATCCTCTACCTCCTTTATCGCGAGGGAGATATATTCGAGGTACGGAAGATCTAGGATGAAGACTTCGTTGAATTGTCATCATCTTGCATGTGCTTCGATCAAGTTGTTTTAACTCATCGACGTTCCATTTTACTGCACCAAACGTGTAGAGCAGTATAGGAACGGCCAGCATATTGGTCGCCTGGATCTTATTCTTTCCAGATAATTCGGAAGCCCAAATTTTTCTGAGAATTTGGTGATACCTTTTTCCAAGGGCCGTTTTCAAGTTATGCACATTTTGGGTTTCCGCTTGCGGTATTCCGAGATATGTATATGTTTCTCCAATACCAAGATGTTGAATGGTATTTCCGCCTATGAGTTGAACATCCTGATCGTCACTGGATGATGTAGTTTCTAGTCTTCCTTGGTGTAGGTGGACGCAGGCACACTTGTCCAGTCCGAAGCTCATGCCAATCGCTTTAGAATACCTATTTACCGCATCTACAAGGATGTTAAGGTCCTTTTTTGAGGAAGCAAAGAGTTTAAGGTCGTCCATGTATAAAAGGTGGTTGACCTTATATTCTCTTCTGCTCGGCGGGCCACATAGGTATCCAGAGCTTTTGCCTCGGAGCACAATAGATAGAGGCAAGAGGGAAATGCAGAAAAGTATCGGACTTAGAGAGTCTCCTTGAAAGACCCCCCTCTTATATGTGACAAAGCTTGTAGTCACTTGTCTTTTGTCAGATGTTATGACAAATCTTGTCCGCCACAAGAGCATAAGCTCTTCTATGCATCTCACTATTTTTGGATGCACCTCCATGCACTCAAGGAGCTTGATAAGAAGCTCATGGTTCGTGTTATCGAATGCCTTACGGTAATCAATCCAAGCCATGGACAGATTGCGTCGATACCTGATCGAGTCCTGGGTAATACACCTGTCTATTAACATGTTCTCCCTGCAACCTGCCAGCCCTCTCTTGCATCCACGTTGTTCGACTATTGCACTCCATACCGGCTCGATAGATGTCAATATCCTCTCTTTGAGGATGCCAGTGAATAGCTTGTAGCTGGTGTTTAAACAAGCTATGGGCCTGTAGTTTTTTGGACTTGACGAATCTCCGGTCTTAGGGATCAATACCGTGCGTCCTTCCACTAGTCACTGCGGGACGGGTTGTTCTCCGTTTAAGAAAGTAGTAAATATAGGAGCTAGATGTTGGTGCGTAGAAGTAAACTTCTTCCACCAAAAGTTGTTGATTTTATCTGGCCCTGGCGCCGAAAAGTTCTTAGTTCTAGCGATAACTTTCTTCACTTCTTCAGCAGTAATTAGTGGACACTCTTCCTCTGGATCTTGTAACCTTTGCCTTTGGCAAAAGTTACGAAAGAGTGATATATCGGAAGCGTCTTCATTTAGCTGATAAGTATCTCCATATACTTGCTCCCAGAAGATTTGAATCTCTTCTCGACTAGGCGGATTTTTAACTACACATGACGCTTTATTGAACAGACGGGAAGGATTAGTAGAAAAGGTGGAATTTTCCTGAATCCACTTAACTCGCCGTTCAAGGCGCTGTTTCGCTGTTGAAAGAGATCTTACTTTTTGCGTCCAGTGCTGCTTGATGGTCGACAGTTTACACTTGTTCAGCGTGTGATTTGCTTTCCTCAAGTTTCGAGCAAGTGCCCTAACTTTTGGAGTGAACTTTTTATTTGCTGTTATGTAGCTAATCACGCACTGAACATTTGATGCATGCCGTCTCGCCGTTTCAATTTTGAACTGAAACTGTGCAATACGCTCGCGTGTCTTACTCAGACGTACCGAAGTTTCGTTACTTCTATCGTCGCTAAGCAGGGAGACCGCCTTCTCGTAAACTACACAGTTCAGATTCCAGAGATTAACATCTTCGGGGAGCAAATCGCGGAGAGCAGTATTAGCTTCAGCTAATTTGTCCATCCTGAGGAAGACTTTTTGGTGGATAGATCTCCTACTTCTCATGTTGACATTATCGACTATCTGCAAAGGTGGTCTTGCTGGAACGGGTGGAATGTTCGCTGGAGGATGTTGCTCCTCTTCCTGTTGATAAACAGCTTCATATCCGTTTTTTCGCAAGAAGGATACCTGATCTCTCAAATACTGAGGCGTTTTATGAGCATATTCCGGGTGCATATTGCCCCAACGGTCATGCAACCTCTTCATGAATCCTCTCCGCGCCGGTGAGCTTCTTTGCCAACAGGTAAGAAGGTCCCTCCTGAGTTGGTCAGACCATTTAAATCGATGTTCTCGCGTTTGTCCGGGGTCATTGCCTGGTCGTCGCCTCGGTTCGTTCCTATTGCCACTCCCAACTGAACCATGGCCTCCATCCGAGAGAGGCCTATTGTGGGTGGCACTGCGCGATACTTGTGTCGTAACCACATAATTCGTTGCATTGGGGAGTTAGCCCAAAGCAACGCGGCTGACTGCAAGAGCAGGAGCTCTCGGGCGATGGGGTCGCCACATCCCTACGCCTATTTTATTATTATTATTATTTGACGTTATTAATTTTATACATAATTATAATATTACATTATAAAAATATTTTTTAGAAAGATGCTGTTCAAGTAGCTGAGCGATGTAATTTGCCTGAGTAATATAATAAAGTATAAATTAAATAGTTTAATGTTATATGTAATACTTCAGACCTTTGAAAAGAATCTAGATGTTATCGAAGATCCTTTATTAGCAATTTGTCTACGTTCTTGATGATTCTTTCTTTCGTCGCCTGGGCATCCTAACCCCACCTGTCATTCGACTTAGAAAAATTTGAGGCATGGCATTTAGTCCGAAAACGTTATGTCCCTCTGACAATCGACAGCGCAAGCGCGTCTTCTGTTATCGATAACGCTTCTAGACATTTGCTTGGTGAAAACGCGCCAATCGTGCGAAACCTGTATCCAGAAGCATCGCGAAAAGATGGTCGCCTGTTAGTTTTTGCGCCGTGAGAAGTGCGCCGCCGCCCGCGCTAGCCTTTAAGTATAGCGTGTTTCGAGACCGAGAGACACTTCTCCCCGAGTCCCCGTAGTGTAAACATCTACGCTACTTAAATAAACCCAAGTTTTTAACCTTACATTGTCTACCTTATTCGTGGACCTCCTCCTTCTAACACTTGTATCCTACCATAACAGCAGCATCACACCTGATCCCCGTTACGGAGAGGATTACTCCCGTATCGGTAACCATCGAAGCCAACTCAACGTCGTTCTGGATACCCTGGATCACTCTTTCCCTTCCTCATAGCCGATCTCCGTTACGGAGAGGACTACTCCCGTTTGGATAGCCATTGCCGTCATTGGAATCAACCCCAACGTCACCCTGTATCCCCCGGACCACCCAAACCATTTTCCCCCGTCTTCGAAGCAGATGTCCGTTACGGAGAGGATTACTCCCGTATCGGCAACTATCGAAGCCATCTAGACGTCGTTCTGGATACCTTAGACCACTCTTTCCCTTCCTCGAAGCCGATCTCCGTCACGGAGAGGACTACTCCCGTTTCGGTAGCCATTGCCGTCATCGGAACGAACCCCAACGTCGCCATGTACACCCTGGACCACCCAAACTATTTTCCCCGTCTTCGAAGCGACCCCGTTACGGAGAGGATTACTCCCGTATCTGCGGTAATCGCCGTCACCGCAGCGTCGCCTATACACGAAGGATAAACAAACGTAAATCTTGAAAATGTTCCTTCTGCTAGTAGTTTTTCACAAATGACGCTGATTTTTGCAAACTGCGACAGTCACGACACTCAACTTTCGGCAAGTACAGCGAACTAACCTAACCGACCTTACATTACAAAGGCGCACGATTTCAATTAACGCTGTGGGAATAAGAAGAAATTGGCTGCCTGGCCCTGTTCTACTCTACCCTCTAATTTTCATCAAAATATGTTAGCTCGTTTGGTTATTATAGATTTTTTTACCGTAAAATGAAATTTTCTCGAACTGTGTATCACCTCAAACGTGAAGTTCAACCTACTCGAGTTGTAGCACAAGTAGAATATTCCGTGCAATGCCTGGAACAAACGGCTTGGGGTAAACTCATGTACTCTCCTTAGCGAAGCATACAATTTAAATTGTTCTTTGTAGATCCTCGAAAGGATAACAATACTAATACCAATAACAATGAAAAAAATGGAAAAATGAGTGAAAAATCTATAAATATAAATCTATAGTCAACTGGAACAACCCTATCTTAGTTGAATTTCTGCATTCTTTCCTTTTTCTCCCACTTTTTTTAATGGTATACATATATGTCTTTTTAGTAAGCCTCCGCTTTATGTAATTTGTTCCACAGCACGATTAAATAAAAGAGGTATATTAGATATTGACCGTTCATAAAAATTATACAACAAAAAATTCGACACCAAATGACAAACGTTAGCGCAAGGGAAACCAAGTCAAGTGACAGAGGACAAATCATTTAAACGAAATCGGCTGTGCGCGGTCGAAACAAAGTGCCATTTTCTTCAAAATTGAGTTAACCACGTTTTAAGGTTTTATTTAACATAAATAACACTTGTACACAGTAATATTTAGTATTTTAAGGTTTTTTATGAAATTGAAACTGTAATGAGAAGTCCAAGCACAGAAAGTGCACTTTTTTGGTTTGGCGCTTACTTTATTTCGAGCACGCACAGCCGAAATATGATATAATAATATCAGAAAAGGAAAACATACTTTAAAAATGAAGAGATCACCTTCAGCCGTTCCAACGACTAATTCATTATCTCCATCATTATCAACGTCTCCAAATGTTAAACCATGCCTAAAAACTGTACCAGGCAGTTCCCAGCTAAGTCTTTTAACAAAACATACAGCTCTCATTTTGATATAAATTTAAGCTGCTACTGGAAGGGACAAGTTTAAAGGCGTTCTATGCGAAGGTAAAAAAGGAATCAAATATCGCCAACGACTTGGTGGCCACACAATACACGTTGCTTTTCCAGTGATTAAACCAAGAGCAACAGGTCCAAATGAATTTGAATCCATAGAGCAGCCCGTATTATCACCTTCTACCCAACAATGCCCATCAGGAACCTAGAAATAAATACATAGAACCTATAAATACAACAATGTAACCTATAAATATATAAAAATACTTCCACACAGTGCCATTTTTATGTCTCTCTGCTTTTATAGGGAATCCTAAACTTAAAAACGCAAGTTATACTGCATGAAAATTTATAGACAGGCTCCCTGAAATAGAAAGAAATGCTTACAGTCATAACAGAAACACTCATGAAAATATATACCTATAATAAATGTAGAAAAGACGAAAAATACACGATATGTTTTTTTTTCCACTCGTTCTAAATTCGATCTTAAAATGTTCGCAAAGAGAAAAAGACGTTTATTTTTTACTCTACAGTTCCTATTGGATAATATTCCCAGACGTAAAGATCGGAAAGTTTGAGGAATTATTTTTCTAACTGAAATACATTTAATTACGGTCTTACCCAGGAAACAAAAGTCGATTGGATGCATTTGAATCGGCAGTAAAAATTATTAATTTGAATCGGCATTCTTAAAAGGTAATTGCCTATTGCGACCGATTAGTTACCTAAATTGATGTATCGGATGTGACCAAATGGAAAAGGGCCGCGTGGATTAGACGAAACATATACTAGGTTATACCTGTGAAAAATAAAAATGTATCTCAAATCCTTCCGGATTTCATACCATAATCCACTGTCGTATTCTGCCGGATCCTCGAGGCTCGATCATTCTGTTGATAATTATGCAATTTTATGAAGGGCAAGCAACACGATACGTTTCATTCGAGATCGCTAAGTGACGCCGAGCTGAGCATAATATACTTATTAGGGTAGTAAAAAAAATTATTGAATTCCAATGTGCACAACGGCCTAAATTGTTCCATTTTTAACCAAAAAAATTTTTTAAAAAGAAAATTAAAATCGATTAATATTTAGAGGTCGCGCAAGCAAAATTATTGTTTTTAAATATATACTTATATTTTAATCCTATAAAATGGATGGTATAGTATTCCGTACGCTAAGAAATTGATATTTCAATAGATAGCAGTTATTTTGGGTAAAAGCTACCACGGGGTTCGCATCCAGCCCCTTGACCGTGCCGTAGGGCGACCTATTGTTTCGGCAGAGTCGAGCGCTGGCCGTACAGTCTTGTTCAAAAAGACGCACGGTTTGCCCCATGATATGTAGTCCTGCACTGTATTTCATTTCTTTTCCTTTTCCTAGTGTTGCAACATCGATTAAAAAACATCGATGTTTCACATCGATGTAGCATCGAAAGAAACTATCGATTTTTTCGATATATCGGATCAT
This sequence comes from Andricus quercusramuli, assembly GCA_932178445.1. Classification (NCBI taxonomy): domain Eukaryota; kingdom Metazoa; phylum Arthropoda; class Insecta; order Hymenoptera; family Cynipidae; genus Andricus; species Andricus quercusramuli. The sequence goes on from CAKNXH010062170.1 coordinate 204,787, forward strand.
TTTTAAGAAACATCGATGATTTAAAAATAACATTCTTTTAATGTACTATATTAAATATGTATTATAAATATATATTAATATTATATATCATAAAATATTATATAATATAAAGGTAAAATAATATAAATATAAAAAATATCGATATATATGATATTTTAAATATAATATATTAGTGGTTGCATCTGAACCAATCTATTCAGATTATTATATTTTCCAAATAGGAAAAGAAATTATAAAGTTTTTTTTTCAAAATCGCTAATATTTTGAAAACGTCTTTCGTAACAATATTTGAATAAAAAATGATTCTTTCCAGAGGGCTGGCTTAGGTTGACTCTTCCCCTTTTCTGCCTCTTTTTTCTTTCGTTTTGTAATTGTCTCTAATGAGACGGGTAGGACGAAGTTTGGGAAATCTAATTTTGATTTGTGAATTTTTTTATACTCTGATTTCGGTTGCATAAAATTATTCATAAGAAAGTAGATTTTAATTCAATCTTAAATGAAGTTTCAAATAGACATTAAACGAGGTTCCTCCCAATCTGCAGGATTGCTTATAATACTTCTAATAGTTCTTTCAATTAAAGGCAAACAAATATTTTTTTATATAATTTATCGAAAGAATCCTTTTTCATTTAAATATTGTTACTAAGCATGTTTTTAAAATATTAGCATTTTTGATAAATGTATTTTTTTATTATTTCTTTTCATATTTAGAGAATGTAATAATCTGAATATATTGGTTCAGAATCAACCAATAACTTCAGATCTGGAAATTAATATGACACCTTGGAACTTATCTAATAATAAGGTTACTAGAAAGATGTGCATTTTAAATTAAAATTTCAGCCTAATGTTCATCAATATACTTGTCAGTCAGCCCCGGAATTTTTCCTATTGGCCGATAGAAAGACTGCGTCTTGCGATACCTCGTTTTTTTCACCATGGTGTAAGACAACGTTTTGATTGGCTAATTTGAAAATTCGTTAACGATCGGAAAGAAAACATCGATGTTTAAATCGATGGATCGAAAGTAAAACATGGATGCAAGAACATCGATCATCGCCCGACGGTAAAGGGGCTGGTTGCGAACCCCGTGGTAGCTTTTACCCGTTATTTTGTTTTGTATTCAGTTACTCTTTATACATAAAAATGCCATAATTATCATATTACACACGAGGCTATTGCACACGTTGGTAATTCGTTTTCTGTTGTCTTCCACCACATGAATTTGATTTTGCTTTTCTGCTGCTGTCTTCGTAATAGTATCATTCAAGGTTGACATAAGAGCTACAGAACGATCAGCGACATCATTGACAACTTTGTAAAAGTCGATCTTTCTTTTCAGCTGCTGAAATCTTTCACATGTGGTCCAAGTTTCAGTGTGCGAATTTAAAAAGTAATCAGTGTCATCACGACAAAGGTATTGCAACGCTGGGACAGAGGACGAATCTACAAGATCATGAAATGCTTTGTTTTCTAATCCTTTAAAATTTTCAAGTTTAATTCTTCTGGTGGTCCAATTTTCTTCTAGCAGCTTTAAGTTTGCCACTAATTTCCGTCTGTCTTCAATAGTTACATTACCAAAAAACAAAGCTAACGAGACTAATTCTGGACCAAGATACCATAAGTGATTTTAAAATTTTATTATAGCTACGTCTGAAACGACTTTATTCACACTTGCATATCGCTTCAGCTGTCGGAATAAGAGCAGTTCGTTAGCAGGGGAATCGCTTGTTTTCGAACACGATAACCAGGCATTCACATGCATGCGAGATGCAAATATACAAAATTCTGAAAGAGTTCTTATTTCTTTGGCAGACAGAGAAAAGTTATCACGAAAAAGATAAATTTTTAAGCAATAGATCTCTTTTGCCAGCCATCGAGCTAAGTAGTAAGCACCAGGAATTTTAAAGCAGTACTTCTTTCCAACTAAATCACCTAACACTGGCAGACAAAGCTCGATCATCTCTTTATAATCGTCTCGTGGTAGATAAGACTTCTCTTTTCGTTGTAAAGTATTCTGAAGAAATTGTATGCGTTTTCTTCTGAGTTCTTGTACAAATGGTAAATTCATTCCGGAATCGGTTAAGGGTCTAAATTTGTCTTTATTTATTTTCGTCAACAAATTTAGAAATCTCATAAAATTAGGAATATTTGGACCATTAGATGGTCCAAACAATGATAACACCAGCTACTATCAGTTCGTAGATATGATGACGGCATGCAAAGTACAGCAAATTCCTGCCAATCAATTTTTCCAGAAGATAGCATTCACCATTACTTACTCTCGCGTTAGAAGCGGTAGTATCAAAACACATTCCAATTATTTCGCTGATAATTTTCCACATAATCAGAAGATTAAAAACAACATCTGCAATACATTTACCTGTACCAGAAGGTAGTTTCGGAATTCCTAGAATTTTGTTTGTTTCGTAACCAGTGACAACAACTGGAAGTCTCTCAACTCGTAATTCAGTGTTTTCTTTATTTATGCTGTCTTTGACCTGCTTGCCGTCCCGAAGAACTTGAAGTGGAATTTTCTCGGCCAGTCAAAATTCTTATTAAATCTCGTTGGTAACTTTTTTATGATGAGCTAAACGATATCGACGTATTGTTGAACATGATAATTTTCCCTCATTTACGTTTTCATCATTCCCTCGAGATATAGCTGCAGCTATTATAGTGAACTTTCTATCAAATAAATTTATATACGCACTTAATAACTACAACATTCTTTTATTTAGGGCCATGTGATGAGTGGGTCACGTGACCGCATTCGTACTTTACCGACACTTTTTGTATTTCCTAACTTATTTTCACACGAATAGCCACATCGAGTTGAAAATTTTTATTATCCCAAATTTTCAACTCGATGTAGCTATTCATGTGAAAATAAGTTAGGAAATAAAAAAAGTTTCGGTAAGGTACGAATCCGGTCACGTGACCCACTCGTCACATGACCTTGAATCCACTACTCGCCACACTATCGATTCACTTCCATTCAAATGATTATAAATCTAATCTGCCTTTTAGTATTCACTGAATAAAACTAGACTTCGCCGTTTCATTGACAGCAATTGCCAATCGTATGTTTCCTATTGGATAAAACATCCACCATATTCTGTTTTAGAGAGATTTCAACGGATTCATATGCCCGTGCAATTAATTAGACAACGCTTATATGAAACATTTGAGGTTAGTCTGTCCGATTCGACTCCATAGAACAAAGAATCCATTAAATCCGAACTCGCCGATTCACTGCTGCCTACTCAGTTGACCGATTATAGTACATTGTTTGGCAAGGGCGACCACACACGATACTTTTTGTCCTAGTGTAGGCCTGCCCAAGTAGGGGAAAACTGCTCATTTGCCAGATGGGAATTTAACACCACCAACAACCCCTACTCATTCAACTTCACGAGAGCGACCACCCCCAAGCCTATGAACCTGAGAAGAGGGAAGTGGTGGTGGAACTCGAACATTTTTCCCTCAGGCCTGTCCTAGTACACAATAAACAAGACGTTGAACAAGTATAAATGTCTGTTATGGGCTTTTGGAGCAATAAAGATTGAGTCGATCCAGGGCGGAACAAGTAGAGTCCGCGGTGTTCAGGATGCAGGCGACGAAGCGATAACGGAGACGGATGCGCATTCGCGCCCGTATCAGCGGGCGGGAAAACACATTCCCGCCCGCTGATACGGGTTTATACGGGCACTCGCAGTTCGCATGCGTCACCGTCTCCGGGTGGCCATTTCATACTCCGCCGGCTCTATAGGCACGGAAGTCGCGTTTATCGTGCACGTTCGAAAAAAAATTTTTTACCAACCGATAAACCGCAATTCACGGAAATCCGCATTCTTAAAAGAAATCAAGGCGCAGTATACTGGGCAATTCCACTAACGCACATTTTTTACTAATCGTGTAAACCTTAAACACAGGCATCTCAAAATTAACTGTTGAAACTAAATTTAATTTTCTCTAACCAAACCTCCTAAGAACATAAATGTTGTATGCAAAGAGTCTTGCGGTAATCTCAGACTCGAGATTCTATGGGACTGACTGACTGACTGGCAAAGCCTGCCGACTGAGTCCACTTGCACAAAAAGCCTTACCGGAAAGAATTTGAAGATTAACTACGATGCCGATTCTCCAGCAGAGAAAAGGCGTAGCGACTTCTCACATAAAACCTGATTCAGATCTCCTCGTTCAATTTAGCAATACGCAACTCATTCACTTCATTCGCCTTCCCCTCTTCGTAGCTTGGGCTTTAATTGGTGGAGTTAGCATTATTATGATTTAAGTATTATTATAAATTATTACTATTACTGGTGGAATAGCGGGCCTCAGAGTCGTATTACTATGTACAATTCCCAAATGGTGTAAAAATTGCTAACAGCACACCAGGCGGTGACTGCCAAACTAACGATTATATATTTTGTATGAGAGGAGACAGGCTACGTGGAACAAAGTTGAATTATTGAAATTGTGTTTTGAAATTGGACTTGAAGCTGTTGGAGCGGGGTGGCATACATTGACTACAAGCAAGCGTTTCCTTCCGTACCACATGAGTATTTGCTTGAAGTCTTAAAAATATACAAAATCTGCACACGCATCATCGACTTTCTAAGTCGTGCGATTATGCTTTGGGGTACAAGAACCAAGTATGTCGAACGTGGACAACCAAGGATAACTAGATTAATACACATTACGACGGGTATCTCTCAAGGAGACTCCTTTATAGAATTGCGGTTCTGTTTAGAGTTGAACCCATTGAACAAAACACTAAATAGTATGTCTCATGGGTTCCGAATACGTGATAAGGAGGATGGTCATCAAGTGACCCATCTTCTATACATGGATAAACTGAAGCTATACGCTAGTTCGGAATAGAAACTGCAGCAAGTGATCGATGTCACAAAGCAATCTTCCAATAATATCCACATGGAGTTCGGACTATATAAATGCAGAACAGTGCATTTAACTAGAGGAGAATTAGGAACCGCAGAGCTAGAGAAAGATTTCGAGAATGGCTTCGAGGCAATGGCTGAGGGCGAGTCATATAAATATCTGGGTATTCTTGAATCTAAGAGGATTCAGCATACGATAGTTAAGAAAAGCCTAACGAATGCCTTCACTACAAGACTCAGATTGGTTCTGAAGAGTTCTCTTAACTCAGCAAACAAGATCAGGGCAATCAACACCTATGCCGATTGAAAGGGTAGTTCTACCACGACATAGACGGGGTAGGGGCATTGTAGATGTCAGGAAACTGCCTAAGTCACAAGTTATACAGTTGCAAGACTGTTTTAACAGCAAACAAGATGTTACGCTTTGCAACAACAGATGTAAAGCGGTTCTTGACTATACGCCCTTGAATTTGACCTCATAGGAGGCCTTGAATGTCAGGGCAGAAAACATAGAGGAATTAGAAACGCAATGGAGATAGAAAGCCATCCAGAAACTATCGCAATGGTTGTCGCGTAATTGTCCGTTTCAGAAAACGAAGATTACATATTATATTGGGATTTACTATCTAGACGGATCATTACATCCGAGCCAATCGACCCGACATCGTGATGCGAGAAAAAAAGGTGGAAGAGTCTACATCAACATTGCTTGTCCACTTAACCAAAATTTGCAGGCAACCCATACAACCAAGATCCATAAGTTAAGGCATGAAGTAACGACAATATGGAGGAATGTGAAGCATGCATCTATTCTGCCTATTGTGATTTCGGCTACAGGCAATGTGCACGCAAGATGCACTCAACATCTTGAACATTTAAGAATCAGTAGGGTACTGGCAGAAACTTAGAAGGCAGTTTTACTAAGCACCTGCCGCATTGTGAGAAATTTTGTAGACCATCAGAAAGAAAGTGACTAAAAACCTGTGGAGTGGGGTGTGGCTCTAAGAAAACATCCAGAGGCGACTGTTGTCACCTCCAACGCTTGCGGCCGCTGCGTAAGGATAACAGCGGTAAAATACGAACTCCAAACTACACCATGCTTCTAATTTTGTGCCTACAACATCATCGCAGAAGATTTCAGACATCGTATAAAATTGACTTATAACATCTTCATCTTATCAGTCACTTGACTTAGTCCGTGGCTATGATGAAAACCCGGGTTGACCCCAGAACAAAATTGAAAAAATGACAGGTCTTTATTATGAGCCCAGTCTACATAAAATTGAATAAATAAAAGCTGATGAACAATAGGAACATAAAAGGCAGAGGTTCAGCTCGAGCTGCTTTCCAACCTATCCTTCTTCAAACTAACTTAAAATGAACCTACTAATTATAACTAAAATTGACTGAAACAATTAAAACAACTGCATGTACTACGTGGAAACATAATTGTCCGAAGTAGGGGTATAATCGACCTAAAAGGGATGTGTACTTTCTTAGCAATAATCAGGCAGCCTTAGGGTGGCCCTTATTTTTCAATTTTCGAATTTCTCTGCTCTCACCCCCCAGTTTTGTTCGAATGCACAAAAAAAAACCTCCAAATTTGAGAATATTGTTCAGAATTCGTCAGAGAATAAGAATCGATCATAAATTCTAAGGTTGAATAATATTAAGCTACTCTTATGGGTCCCCAAAGAAAACCCCGTAAGTGACGAATTTGAATTTTACGTAATAATGCGGTTTATTGACGCTTTTCAAGCCCTCTTTGAAAACAAATAATCATTAATTGGTGATTTAAGAATACCCAGTCTTTTGTTAAGTAATATTTAATTGTTTGAACAATTTTAATTTGTTTAAACATTTAAGAGTATGCTTGAAAAGCAAAGAAGAACATAAAAATATTCCAATCTTTCTAAAAATAGCAAAAAAAATGTAAACAAAGAAATTGTTCAAAAAATTTTAATTTGTTTAAACATCTACGTGTATTCATAATAAACAAATCAGTACTTACAAATATTAAAATTTGTCGAAAATTTAGTGAGATGAAATGTTTCTCCTGCTTTTTTTTAGGTAAAATATATGCTTGAACAAAAAAGTATTATTTAAATAATTGTATAATTATTCAAACAAATTATTTTGTTGTTATTATTGATTAAATAACTCATAAAGTCCAGAAAATACGTTCATTTCGCGAGTTAACTGAAAAAAAAGGTAAACAAATTAAAATCGTTTAAACAATTGAATATTAGTTGACAAATGACTGGGTATTCTTAAATTACTGATTAATGATTATTTTTTTTTTTACCTTTAAAAAGCGTCAATAAGCCGCAACATTACGTAAAATTCAAATTTGTCACTTATTGAGTTTTCTTTGGGGACCCATAAGAGTGGCTTGAAATTATTCAACCTCAAAATTTATGATTGATTCTTATTCTATGACGAATTCTGAACAATATACTGAAACACGAAATTATTTGCAAGATGTTATCGCGTTTAAATATTTAATTTTACAAAAAACTGATTATAACCCATGTTAAATCAATGGAAAACTTCATGGTCTTTGCGGCACCCCTAAATATTAACCGATTTTGCTCAACGTGGCCTTTGAAAGTAGTATTTCGGTCATTTCATTTCTGACTGAACGTATTGTACAAGAAGAAAACGAGTCTCGATGATCGTTAAGCATGCGTAGCGCTCTGCAGGAAAAAGTAGCCTCCGCTTTAGAAGATCGGGCAAATAAAACTAGAAATTTACCGTCGGATCTTATCATGAGTGATTTTCGAGGGCGTCTTTCTTGCACAATAACAAGAAGCTCTCTCAAATATGGGGGTTCACCCATCGACCACACCTTAAAGGCGAGAATACAGAGATGCAGCTTGCATCGCTGATTAAATTTTGCACTCTCTGTATCCTCTTCCTCAAGGACGCACTTAGGACAGGCCCATAGTTCGTGAAGGTGTAATTAAGAAGGGAGAGAATCAAAGATTGACTTAACACTAATTTAATATTTTGCTGAAGCGAGCGGCGAAAGGATATAGCTTCCTCAATAGGATGTAAGCAGCGTTCAGCTTTTTAACACCGTGCTCTTCAAAGTTTTTTACGCTAATGACAACGGGAAGCTGCGAGGATTTGATACTGAAGATAGGTAAACGCTCTCGGTCAACCTCACCGATCGGTAGAATAACCGATTTGGACGGATTGACGACTGGTGCGCGATATCCTGTCCAGCCTGCTGCGCAGTTTAATTCCGCGTTCAGAATAGCTGCTCCCAGCTCAATAGCTTCCAATTTACATCGCACATAGATTTGAATATTGTCCGCGTACATATATATAGTGAACTTAATTCTACTCTGAGCAATCGCTTCTATTAGCCGCAAGACCTCAAAATCTGGTAGATCGTTAGTATGGATCGAAAATAGAGTTGGGCTATTGACTGCCTCTTGCGGCACACCTCTATTCACACTTCTTCGATCATATATTCGCCTAGTTTGAGAGTCAGAGATCGCAACATATTGTTCTCTGTTCGAAAGGAAACCCTTATACCAACTTAAAGCAGATTCTAACAGTCCTATCGACGCCAGCTTTGTCAAGAGTAAGCCATGGTTCAATGTTTCAAAAGCTCGGGAGAGCTCTAACAGGGGCATCAATATTACCTCAGAACAGTCCAACGCCCGACCTATCTCATCAGAAACATGGAGAAGGATTGTCTCTGCAGAGAACCCTTTATCGAAGATCTTTATAAGAACTTGGGCTTTTGCATTTTGGCAATGGGCGCACAATGTCTAGTTTCCAAGCAGAGGGGAACACTCCTACTGTTAAGGAGATGTTCATTATATCTAATAGTGCTAGAAGACAGGAAGACAGACACAAATAAATCGATGAGCTGTTAATGCCGTCTGATCCAGCTGCTGTGGAGGTGATTGACTTCATAGCATTATAAAGATGACCCAAGTCGAACTGCCGAAATACTAGGGTGTTATTGGAGAATGACTCACATTTTTTGCCAAATCTCGTAAGTCCCCAAGCAGATATTCTGAGGCCTCTGTCGGTGGGATGGTGTCAATGTAAAAATCGTTAATCCAGGAAGGATCCAGTATTAATTTACCCCATTAACGTTGTTCCTGTCCAGATCATACCCCCGCTAGTCATACGCGGCTAAGTTTCGAAGGTACACAAATTTGGCTCTACTAGATTCCGAGTTAGTTCTACGCCATTTGCAGCGAGCCCTGTCCCTAGCTCTGGAATCCGAGAACTATGGCGGTTTTGGTCCAGCTATTCGAAAACGTCGGATCGGGCAAAACTTCTTGATTAGTTCTAGGACCAGGAAAGAGAAGCGTTCAACCTTTTCATCAACGGAATTACAATATAAGGCGCTATTCCAGTCCGGCAGGTTCACTGCTTCATTGAATGCCTACTGATCCACTCGCTTAAAATCCCTACCCACTCGGAAAATACCTGATCTATTTTTAAACTCCAAATTAATGTTACAAAAGATCATGACGTGATTAAACTTTTTTGATAATGCAATAACACCTGAGTCGCTGATGTGGAGGTTTGCCCTCTCAGAAGATCTAAGATTGCATTTCATCGTGTTGGAACATCAATAACCTGCTTTAAACCAAAAGGGCGAGAGAGAAAGTACAATTTCTCCCGGCCTGGATTCCCAGCCGCCTCAATTACACAGCCTCAATTCACAGTTTGCGCGAACTAAGGCATATTCCAGAGTTCTGTCCCAAGAGGGGTCCGCACTGGGACTTTTATATACCGCCAAAATAGCAAGTCGAGATTTCTTCAAGGCTCATGTAGGGGGTAATGTAACCTAGAAAACTCACCTGAAGAAATTAATTCCAAACGCTAGCGCAACGACTGATTATCGGGGGCAATTTTTTTTCTCTTGGAAGCTCAAATACGTATTTGAGGCGAAAAGTCCCAGCGGATTGTTAACACTTGCGATAATAATGTTAAATTTCTTAAATATTGAACTTCCGGAGCAGCAGAAAAAAATAAACAGCTGGCGCGATATTCAAAATAGAAAAATTATTCCAACAGACAAAAGACTGATAATTTTTATAAAGGAAAAATACATTAAAAGTAAAATAATGACTTTTGCTGCTTTGCAGATGCAATATTTAAGGAATTTAACCTATTTATCGCAAGTGTTCACGATCCGCAGGGACTTTCCGCCTCAAATATGGATTTGAGCTTCCAAGAGGAAAAAAAATTGCCCTCCGATAATCACTTGTTGCGCTAGCATTTGGAATTGATTTTTTCAGGTGAGTTTTCTACGTTACATTAACCCAACTATAAGCCCTAAGTTAACCAGAATTATACAGATCTATTGGTGATACCGTCCATATCAGTCAAGCTACATGGGTTGCAATTGTCTATTAGAGATTCATATTTTGATGTATCTTTAATATAGATAACTACCCCACCACCTCTCACCACATTGTTACTTCTTCGATCGGCGCGAATTACATTATATCCCTTCATAACTACTGTTGAATCAGGAATGTTTGGTTGCAGCCACGACTCGAATACTGCAAGAATATCCAAGTCGTAAAGGTGTATAATATCAGCTACATTGTTAACTTTAGGTAAAAGGGATCTAGTGTTTATGTACTCCACACGTATTGGCCTTATATATGTGCTACTGTCTTATAGGGAAGTAATTTTTCGAGAGGGGACCCCTGAGGTAGGCGTAAAGGTAATTGTAAAATTATCTGTATAAGAAGCAAAGGTTGAGGTTTCCCCAAAGGAAACTTCCTGGCCATTTGACAAAGTACTCGAGAAATCTACCGAATCAGTGAGCGAATGAGAGAGAGAGCAGTAGACATACGCAGAGAGTTAAGAGGTGGACGGCGAGCAGGGTCCGAATAACTGCGAGGAGTAATCTTTAAACTTACGCAAGGTGTTGCTGAACGTCATTTCGAAGTAGATGGTGTCGACGGTACAGCGCCAGCCAAAAATTCGTCTAGTTGACCCAAGTCGTCGAAAACGGGTACCTTTATTGGTTCCGAGGACATATCGGAAGAGTGCTTAATCCATACTTTATTGAAAATCCAGGCCCTTCCAGGAAGTTTACCGGATCCTATTTTGTTCTTGATCTTTCTCAGAAGTTAAAGTTGCTGTGGATGATTTTGGTTGATTTGAATATCACCATCTGTCAACTTCTCATAGATGGCAATCACCCTTATAGGTTTTTTGTAACCTATTTTAGCTGAGATCAGGACGTTTCTTCGTCTGCCTGATGTGAATCTCACTATGATTGTGTTTGATTGATTTTTCTTATTCACAGGAAGCCTGAAGATCTCATCAATGTGTGACTTATTTGCTTTTGATTTCACTAATTTGCATATAGAGTCCACAATCACATGTAGATTTTCTTGTGGCGATGGAGGAAACCCCGAGATGATTACCTCTTTATCCCTGTCAGATTGTTCTAAATATGATAGACGTTTTTCATATTACTTTTAAGATTGTCAACTTCCTCTCTACAATCTTTGAAGTCCGCTGACATCTGATTTTGAAGGGAATGAAGATCTGAGATTTGTGATTTTGCCATATCCATCTGAGTGAAAAAGAGGGCATTTTGGTCCGTTAGTTTATTGAAATTCGACGAAAGTGCTTCATAGTTGAAATTCAATGTCGAGACCGGGAGATCACTTTTTGCCATTGTCGTCGTGTGAGCCTGCATATCCTGGCTCATTTGTGCACCGTTGGCATCCACTCGTCCCAGTCTGTCATTAATTAAACTCAACTTAGAGAGAATCAATTGTGAGGCAGGATCGTCAGGCCCCCTTCTAGTTGGTTCATGTTTGGGTTCCCCAATCGTAGATTCAGATTGAACTAAAAGAGTCTCATTCAAGCGGCTTGTCTGGGGGACTTCCGCTTCTTCCTCACTATCTGAAGCAAGCTGGACTTCCTTCACTGACATTGAAGAACCTGGAATATCACTTACATCGGCAAAACTATGACTTCAACCAGCGCATACCAATAAGACACCTCCCTTCCTTTGCTGAATCTTGTAGAAGTCACAGCACTCATCATGAAAGGCTTCCTTACACTATGTGCAAATCCGAGCTTTCGGAAGTTTTTTCATAACATTACTACAAGTTTTACAGAAAAGTATATGAGGCTGAAAAGAGGTCGATTCTGATTGAGCATATGCATTAGAAATCCTGATAAAATGTAAGAGAAATAGCAGAGATGTAATTAACTCAAGTTTTCAAATGTTCACGAGGAATGAATTAGCACATGTAGTAAGTTAACACATGAAGAAAAGCGCCTATAGAAAGGAAATCCAACCGACGGACGTTGGCAGTAGAAAAAAAAGACAGGTAAAATTTTAAGATTTTACCAGGGTCTCTCAAGTAGCACAGAAAAGTATTCAGAACAGAAAATCTTGAGTGTAATTTGAAATCGGATTATCTGCAGTGCATTTTATGCCGGAAAGAGCACTACGCATCCAAAACTTATTCGATGCCAATTAGCTATTAACCAGATAGACAGTTCTGCTTCATCTTCACACTTATCCCTAAATGGTTGTTAACCGGTGGTTCACAGAAGTTACAAGCATCTCTTATCCAAAGAATTATAAAAAACTGATGTATAAATATCACCAAAAAGTCACAAAATTACGGGAGCTGTCGTTCCGTCACAACCAACTTGTAGCACCCTGGCTATAACCCCCTGAGATAAACAGCAACAGACATCTGCTGCAAAGTACAGCACACAGCGTCCAACACAGTCCCTCACCGCACTTATTTAATTTACAACAGTTTAAAAATGCCTACATTTATGAAAATGAAATTGCTTTATTATCATTCGAATTCATTTTGTGCGTCTATTACAGATACAGTTTTAGTTTTTATTTCGTGAGATCTCAACAAAAAAAAACATAACCTTTTTTCCGTCAGACCTAATGCTTCTTTATATAATAGTTATTTCATAGTTCACCACCGCAGCGCCACCTTCTAAGCGCACATACTCAATATGCACTCTGAATTTGATTAGTGAAAAGTGACTGACACACAGTCAATTTTGACTGATTCAAACAGAGCCGTAACGGGAAATTTTGACGCCCTGGGCAAAAGTACTCCAGTACGCTCTTTACAAACCCCCTCCCTCCCCGCCCGTAAATCGTTTTTCACTTTTATAGTAAGAATTATATATATAAAATAGAATGAATTAATAAAAAACCTAATAATTTTGTTTGAATAAATATATTTTATTTAAAACCCAATTTTACGTGTTAACAACTATAATTTGCTTAACTACAGTAACCATTTCTGCTTCTTAGCGTTTACACTTGCAAAGTCGTCTATCACATCATTGAAATCTATCGCGTTTGCGACTTCGTTTTCAATTTTTAACTCTGCCGAACTTGTTTATCGCATTTGTCTCATAGTGGAATTTGGATATGTTTTATTACCTTAAATTTACTGAAAGTTCTTTCGTTGGAAGCAACCGTAACTGGCAAAGTTAAAAATATACGCAGTGCAATGTGGGTATTTGGACATGATTCGATTGAATGAAAATCATAATGCATTTGCAGCACTCCTGTAGGAAAGCAAGAGAACTCGGAATGAAGAAAAACAACACAAAACCTTGATAGAAAATACGTGACTCGTGGGAGAAATAAACAGATAAACGTAGCAACAGATTTCTGCATTAAAAATACGTATCGTCAGTTTTTATCGTTAGAAAGACGTGGCAATTGTTTTTTTATATTAAAAATACGAGGCGATTGGTCTCTGTGGTCTCGTGTCGAAGAAAGACGTAAGTCTAAGTTTTAGAAATAAATAGACGTACTACAATAATATCATGCGCAAAAAATGAACTATCAATAGTTATTAACTAACAATTAATATTAATATATTATTCATATTTAGATTAGAATTAATCTGTTATTTTTGGAGGAAATTGGGCGACACAGATTATTGATTTTATTTTATTTTACTCAAAGTCTGCATTTCATGATATTATCCACCCCCAACATCCTACACCCACGCAACCTTTTGAGTCATACCCAATCATCTGCTTAAGGGCCCCTAGTTTTCGAATACGGTGTGTTCGCCCCTGAATGAATCAGTGTTAGTCATAGTGAGCGTTTCATTACCTCCACACTCGAGTCATAATGGATGGTAGTTTTTCCTTTTCTCGCTAGGGTCGTCCAAAGGAAAATCCGAGCTCGAAAACTGCCTTACGTGCTCCCTGCTTCGCTGAATAGTAGAACACTTTACTAGATAGATAAACGTTTATTTTTCAGCCCGCTGGCCTCAACAAATTGACTTGCTTACACTACAATTTTGACAGAATTTTCTCATAACTAACCCTTAAAAACTAACATCCATCCATTGCTTATCTCTACGCCGCACGCTCTTATCACCTTGCCTTCCTCGCTTCGCCTCGCTCGCATGTCCCTACTTTTTTGCATTACCTCGCTTGCCAACCTCTGTTTTCGCTCTAATACCTGCTACTTATCTACTATTTACAATATTTGCATCTTCCTTATATCTACTTTCTCTCCTATTCACAATCTCTCCGTCTCTAGTCCTCTTCCTCCTTCCTTCTCTTCATCTCCATCTTACCCAACACTCCCTTCACCCATGCTACTGCCCTTTTTTTCCCCCTTTTCATGCAACGATACCACCATGCTTATCTCACTTCTTTCCACCTCCACGCACTCCTCCAACCAGTGCTCCACTCTTGCCTCCCCCTTTCCACACAGCTCACACATCCTTTTCTCTCGAGAGAGCCAGAACCTATTGAAACCCTCCATGCACCCACACCTCAATCTCGCTAAAAGCTCCTGACTTCCTTTCTCTCCTTTCTCACATCAATATTGCGCTCTTGCCCTTGGCATAATCCACACATAGTTCCCGATATACCTTGACTCTCTTATTCTCTCTTCCCCTTCTGTCTTTTCTCTCTCCATGCCGTTTTGCTTAACCAAGTCGTAAACCTTCCTTCCTTCCTTCCTCGTGCATCCTTCTCACTTTATCCACACGGAAAAAATAAGTTATCGAAACTTTACTTGACTAGTCAACGATTCTAGGATAGGCCACTTTTTTAGAATCTCGTATGATTTTCATTAAAGAACCGCAGACTTCATCGAAAAAGTGAAAAAAGTCATCGAATTATTGGAATACAATCTAGGAACTTCAGTTTTCGAATTTGTATCCAGCAGATTTTGACAAAGTTCTAGACAGGCATTCAATTTTTCATAAAAAGTTTTCCAGATTCTAAAAGATTTGAAATACAATAACTCTAGCACAGAAACGAATAACTGATTTATAAGTTGTCGAAGAATTCGTTGACTGTCTTCTACATATCTATATATTCACAATGTGCAGTCACATTGGATGCCTGTGTTAACACGTAGTGACGTAGGGACAGGTGAAGTGGTGTATGTATAAGTCTGAATGGAGTCGCGGTCACCGGCAATGAACAAATGAGCGCGGATTCAAATTTGGCTCTTCACTGGGATTTGTGCAAAATATTCAATGTGTTAAGTTAGCCGTGGGGTCTAGTTGCTAAGGATAAGTTGCGTTCGATGCGTCATAGACATAGGTGTTAGGTAGTTCGAATCCCGCCGCAAAATTTGTTTCGATTTTTCATAGGTTCATGTGTATCTGTAAAAATAAATATAACTTATGCGTGAGTCTATGTGAAAACGATATAGTAAATATAACCGCGAAATACATTTTTTTTTAACGTGGCTACAATGTTTTCTAAAAACTCGTTAGGAGTCATCGAAAGTTTCATTGACTGGCTTCAAAGCATTAGTGTATCAGTGTTTCAAGAACTCTATTCCTCTGGTCTTCACATTTTCATTGAAATTATTCTGTACTTTCGAGAACTCTTTCTACTTTTTAAACATATATCAATCAAAGTTTCTAAGACGATTCTTCTAATTTATGACATACGTTTAGCCCCATCCTAGAGTGGTTGACTCAGTCATTCAAAATTTCAACAACTAATTTTTTCCGTGCATCCGCAGTCCATTAATTCTAATATACCTTTCCCTCTCCGCCTCCATCCACCCAACCCCTCTTCTGTTTTCCTTGTCCCACCAACACTCCACAACCAGCCTACTTCCCCCCTCTTCGAAAAATTTCTCCTCATATTTACACGCCCTGCTCCCTGCTAGAATCCCTACACTCGTTCTCCCCGTCTCCCTCCTGTCAATATACTTGGGCGTGTTCCTTGCCAACCCCAGTGTCCACTTTACATACCTCTCCTGCGTTCTATTTACCTCTTCACTTTCCTTCCACCCCCATACCTCTACTGCATACAATAGCACACTTATCACTAGCGAATGAAACAATTTCATCCTCCGTCCAAAATCATCTGCGAACAGCTTCTTTCCAAACCCCCACACCTGCCTCATCACCACATTTGCCCTCCTCACTCTCTTTTTTGTGTGACAATCCACTCCCCCATTCCTCCGAAACACGAAGCCCAAGCACACAAACTCTTTCACCTCCTGCACCTACTTTCCCTTCCACTTCCACTCTCCTCCCTTATCCCTTCCCCCTCATTTTCTGAACACCATAACCTTGGACTTTTTCGCATTCAGCTCTAACCCCTTCTTATCCAGGCATCTTCTCAACCTCTTCATCATCTCCTTTAAGGCCTCCTCGCTATTTGCCAGCAACACTATGTCATCTGCATACGCTAGTGACCAAATTCTAACCCCTCCTATCCTGACTCCTCCTACCACCCCGGCCTCCAGCTTGCTTTCCATATCCGCAATTAAAATCGCAAAAAGCGTTGGGCTAGGTGGACACCCTTGCCTTAACCCCCTATCCATCCAGAATCCCTCCGAAATCCCCTCCCCTCCTCACACCTTGTCTTTAGTCTGTTCATACATCTCCCTTACCCTCTCAATTAGGGCTCTCTCTACTCGCCTATCCTCCATTGCCTTCCACAACCTCCCCCTATCCACCGACGGAAACGCGCCTTTGAGATCCTCAAAAAACGCGTACACTCTCGTCCCCTTCTTCGCTAATTCTCTATCCACCACGGGCTGCAGACAGTAAATATTATCGATAGTGCTCCTACCCGCCCTAAATCCCACCTGCGTCTCCGGCAATATTCCTTTCCCCTCGACATCCTTCCGCAGTCTCTCTGCCACCACCCTACCGAAAATCTAGACGATTTCTAGATGATATCGTCTATGAACGCATCATCTAGAACTGACCCCTTTCTAGATGATACTAGACGAATGCTACACTCAAAAGGGTCGCAGGTAAAACTTACTAGACGCCGCTAGATTAACTCTAGATGGACCCTAGACGAGGCGACAGTCATAAAATTGCCATAGACGTTCGCCAATTTGTAGAATTTATGTTTTACTCGGAATGTCTTGCAGGATTTGTTTAAACATAGATCTTATTTAACAATGCTTGGAAGTGATTCATAAAAATTATAACTTTTTCCTGAAAAACATTGGCTCTCACGGACATCCTGTAAGTCACTTTTTTCTGAACTGTTATACCAGATAAATTTTGATGAGCCTGGTATAAGCGGTACAATTTCATGCTTGTTGCCTTGGATTGATTGACGATTATTTTAGAGAAACTGTTTCGTTAACTACATGCGATTTCAGCCGGGGTTTAGATTGTCTAATTGGCGAACACCACTCATATGGTGTACAGACTGATACTTCCCGGTTAAGCCTGATCAAGTCTGTTAAGACTATTTACATTCTTTCTTCATATAATAACATTATTAATAACGTGCAATGTTTGAATTAAAGAATGAAAGTCTTCATCAAAACAATAAAGATACGTTTTTGAAAATGTTGTGCACTTACTCTCTTATTGGAATTATAAATAATTTTTCTTAAACAAAAGAATGTTTCAGCTTAGGTAAAAAAAAAATCTGAACCTCTCCTTGCAGCGATTGGAAATGTCTTTTTAAATACTTAAACTTGATTGCAATCTAGTTATAAATTCCTAAACTTTAGAGCTAGAATATTTCACCTATATCGGACACAAGAAGTTTATATTTAAGGTACCTTATACTTATAACTGAATTATAAGTAACATATTGATATTAATTGTTGGTTGATGACTATTAACAGTTGATTTTCTGCCTATTACAATATTTTCAAATATAATATTTTAACATGTTTCAACGTTAGTACGTCTATTTATTTCTAAAACGTAGACTTACGTCTTTCTTCGACACGGGACCACATACACCAATCGCCTCGTCTTTCTAATATAAAAGACAATTGCTACGCCTTTCTAACGCTACCCTACTAAAAAAAGTCAGGCGGATCAGAAAAAAGCCAGGACTTCTGACCACTTTTGTTACGTTTCTCTACAGAAACCGTCAGGATATGTCAGAATTTAAGAGAAAATGTTCGGAAATCGTCAGAGCTTGGGTTCGAAGGATAATCCTTTTATTAGAGGTCCAAGAAAAAAATGCCATAAAATCTAACCCCTTTTATCTAAAATCGTTGAAACTTGTAGATTCCGAATATCTAACTTTTGAATCTTTATATGCAACAATGAAAATTTTTTTTAAATTTGTATTCCTTTTTTGGTTGGCTTACCTGCGGTCCTAGCTGATGAGCTTCCTGATAGGATGTGAATTAGCATATCTTCAGAAATAACCAGACTCGTCAGGAATGGTCAGGACGTTCAGAAATCGTCAGAACTTCAGTTAAAGTGAAACCGGAAAATCGTTCGATTAAATCAGAAATCCGTCTGGACAAAAACATCGACTCCGGAAATAGTCCGATTCTATCCAAAATTAATCCGCAGGTTTAAGTTGTCATTCGGTGAAATTAAAGTAAAAAAGGAAAATCGTCCGCTTAAATCCGAAATTCGCCCGGTCAAAAACATCGACTCCGGAAGCAGTCCGATTCTATCAAAAATGTATCCGCAGGTTCAAGTTGTAATTGGGTGAAATTCAAGTGAAAACGGAACTTCGTTTGATTAAATCAGACATCTATCCGGACAAAAACATGAACTCCGAAAATATTCCGATGCTATCCGAAATTAATCCGCAGGTTTAAGTTATAATTCAGTGAAAGTAAAGTAAAAACGGAAAATCATTTCGTTAAATTCATAATATGATCGCAAGTTAAACTCAACGTAATCAAGTTTGAGATAAAGTATACATTTCTCCGGCAGTGTCTATTTTTGTGGTTGAAAAAAATTTTTTATTGCAAAATATTAGGAAAAAAGTCTAAAATAAAAAACGACGTAGGTAAGACATGAAAAAATTGACTTCGATACGCGTTTTCTGATTGTTTAATTTTCACAGTAAGATATTGCATGTAAAAATTCTATACAAAGTAGAACATTTCTTTTTATTGTTAGTGTATAGTGGTAGTGTTATAGTCATTCCAACACTTTAGTAGTGTTGACGTAAATCCAAAGAGAAATGCAATAGAAAAATAAATTTTTGTCTATTTTCCCTTATTATTCTAGATATTTTTTAGCTCAGTGTCTTCTTGTTGAAGCACTTTCATTATATTTTTTAAGAACAGTTATTAGTGTTGCACTTGGTACATGAAGAAACTCCATTATCGCAAGTTACGATGAATTTCTCTACTGCATAGTAGGGCGTATTGAAAAAATTAAATATTTTGCTTTCGTTTTTGGGTGGGGCGTCAGAAAAAAACCACAAAAGCGATAATGAGACTTCGAAAACAGACCAAATAAATAAGAAGAATTTCGATAACGACGAGAATAGTAGCACGGAAAACGATGAGGATACTAAAAAGTTTTTGAACAAGGATGAAGATAATTATATGGTTCCGAGAGGAAATGAATCTGTTCATGAAAGTGAATCTACTGCTCTCTTGGAAGAAGCAGTTGATGGGAATGATAATAATTTATTTAAATAGCTTTTATTTTACTGTTCTCACAACTGTATGCTATTATTGTACTTAATATTTAACTTACTTCGTTCAACAGTGATTTCATTTTTTCCCTAAAACTGCATTGAAAATGTAATCAAAAATTACTTCTCGTGCAGCTTTTCAACATCCTGTTTTCGTCATTTATAATTAAATACTCTATAATTATATCCAATTTCATTTTTTTAATTCAGTTTTCTGCACCGGATAAGATTAGGATGTATTGCATTCACGAATAACTAGACAAATATCAGGCAAAGGTAGATAAGATCCATATTAATCGCATTCATCAGAAAGGTCAAATTTGTTACTTCACCGGGTGAAGTCCGGATTAATCCTCCGTTTGGGACATGGGTCTAGCCAGACCTTTCGCGATTAAAATTTTTTTTGTATACTTCTGATTGAGCTAGCGACTTGAAACTCCCTGACTTTTCCTGAAATTTCATTAGCTATCATTTAAAAAAAATTGGAAGGATACATGCCATACAAGGATAATTACAAGGATATTTGTTTGAATATACTTCGGTTTGGCACACCTGGCCTGGCCAGACCCCTCTATACTTTATGTGGGAATGTATTAAATATAATGCATTTTTAACATTTTGATGGGTTTTTTTTAGTTTCTCTTGGTATTTTTCCATTTGAACTGCCTTTTATATTCTCTAAGCATCTTGCATACACATATATGAACGCTATAAAGTAAATCCTTACTTCTCCTGCTTCCAATGCTATAACATCACTCACTTCCCATACCCTCACTTTTACTAATTCCCTGGCCACACTGCCCAGCCCCTCATTTACCCTACTTTTCACCTCTCCCTTCCCTTACTTTTCGCTCAGATACTTTCTCTCTCCTCAACTCCCCTACATTTATTTCCCACCCATACGACCCATGCACTTTCTCAGCCCCTTCACTTCTCTTACTTCTCCCTCCTCTACATCACAACCCATCCATACCACACTCGCTTCTCCTACTTCCAGACCCCTCACATCCCGCACTTCCAATCCCATTACTTCCCTCACTTCTCCATCACCTACTTCCCCTAATTTCACTCCCATACTTCTCCTCCCTCCCTTTCTTTACATCTACCTCATCTACTTTCCCTATCCTCAATTCCTCTACTTTCATTCACTTCTCCTACTTCTCCCTCCTCTACATCCCAACCCCTCACGATGTTCATATCCCTCACTTCACCTATTTTCTACTTCCTCACATTCCTTACTTCTCCTTTCTCTACTTCCCCTCCCCTCACATCCCTCACTTACACTTACTTCTTCTACTTCCCAACCCCTCACATCCCACACTTACAATCACATTACTTCCCTTATTTCTCCATCATCTACTTTCCCTAATTCCACTCACATACTTCTCCTACTTCTCCTCCCTTCCCTTACTTCTCTCTTAATCATATAAATTCCATTTATAAGAATAACCCTTTGGTGACAAACTTCCACATGCTTAACATAGCTGGCATACTGGGGGCTTTTTGAAACCAAGCGAAGAAGGCTTCCCGCAAAGAGCCAATTCATTATTTTGAATAGCTTAATTTTTTACACATCTTTGATGGTGACTCCAAAGAATTCTGTGGGTTATTTAGTTCAAAATTTCTTCTAAATATGAGAAGAAGATTGTAGAAGTTAAAAAATAGCGAAAAATGACATTTTTTACGAGTTGGAGAGGGTATCTGGCTAAGGTTTGGTTTATATTATTGAGGTTGAACATGCCGGGGGTCTCTTTTGACCCCAGTCTGCCATTGAAGGGATAATATAGATCATAATAAAGCGTAAAAATATATTTAAAAAAACAATTTTCTTCACATGTGAAAGTTGTAGGAATAAGAAAAAACCAAAAATATATACCTGCATGCTATCTAAATATATGTATATGTATATATGTGACGGGCGCCGAAGAAAGGGGGCTTACTCTAAAAAAATCGAAATCGCGTTTTTTACACCTTTCGATAGTTTTTGAGTTGCTCTTTTTAATGAAACCTTCGAAAAAAATTTCCGATCGTTATTATTGCTAATAATTGAGTTGATAGGTACCCGAGAAATCGTGCTTTCGCTCGAGATCCCGTGAAACACCTCCCACCACTCACCACTACATCTCCGCGTCTCATCTATACCCCGTCCGTGAGCAGCGCCGCTATATGCGTGAGAATCTAGTGGCAAGTGGAGAGGGAAGATTTCCTTAGTCTTCCCTCTCTCCTAAAAGTCACGTCTATCGGGTCGACTTGGACCGCTCGTCCTGAAAAATCTCGCTTTCCAGGGTAAGCCCCTTTCTTCGGCGCACGTCACATATACACAAATGTATTTGGATACATTTGCATAGAAATATACAGGGGTCTGGCCAGACCACATGTGCCAAACCGAAGGTTATCGGAACATGCGCCAAACGGAGGGTTAATCGGATTCCTAAATTCGTACAGATTTTGGATTTAACCGGATAAGATCCGGATCAATCGCAATCCTCAAATCGTACAAATTTGGAACTTAACCGGATTAATCGTGCATCCGCCAGACCGTATAAAAACGGTCATGAATGGATACAATTCGGAATAATCGCATCAGAAAGATCGTACAAAACATGTACATGGCCGGACACAAATCGGACTAATCGCATCTGCCAGACCGTAGAATACACGGACATGAGCAAACACTCCGGATTCATCACATCCGACAAACCGTACAAATCACGGACATGGCCAGACACAATCCGGATTGATCGCATCCTTCAGATCCTACAAAACACGAACTCTACCAGCCACAATCCGGATTTATCGCATCCGGCAGACCGTACGAAGGACGGATTTTACCAGACACAATTCCGACTAATCGCCTCCGCCAGACCGTATACATAACCCTGCTAAAAATTTCGGATAAGTTTCGGATTCCACAATAAAAAAATGAACTATGTCTCGGGGCACCACAAATTTTCGGCCCGACACTGGTCGTTCCTCACAAGCGCTTAACATTTTCTTGGTTAGTATATAAGCACCGTTTCGACCGATTCACTCAGCGTGTGATATTCTGCGTTAGTGAACTGCATTATATATGTACTAGTGTTGAGTGAAGCTATAGAAATAGGGTTCACATTTATTATTTTTTTCGTGCTACTTCATCCGAACAATTTTCAAATAGCTGATAGCATCCGTTGATCATACAAAACACCGACATAATCCGAATTGGCAGCTTCCGTCAGACCGCACAAAATATGGACTCAACCGGTTCAAACCCGGACTGATCGAATCCGTCAGATCGTACAACCTTCGGATTTTACCGGATGGTATGCGGATTCATTTCCATGCTTCTTCGGCGGGACAAATTTCGGAAACGACCGGATATAATCCGGAGGACAAAAACCGGATAACTTTTCGGACCAATTTCCGAATCCAGGATTTGTCCGAAATTCGTCCGGAATTTTCAGCAGGGTTAACCGCGCTACAACCGCACTTTTTCACGCGTTTCTTCACATGCACCTTATGATAATAACGACATATATATATATATATATATATATATATATATCCAAAAATCAAAATTGAAATTGATTTTTTGAAAAAAAAAAAACAGGTTAAAATTTTTTTTCTATTTCAAAAAAAAGCTTTTTTGAAACTCTTTGAAGTCATTTAGAATAAAAAATAGACAGAAAATTGTCATTCTACATGACTTCAAAGAGTTTAACAAAAGCTATTTTTGGAAATACAAAAAAAAATTGATACGGTTTTTTTTCAAAAAATCAATTTCCATTTTGATTTTCGAACAAATAAAATAATATATATATATATACACTACCGTCGGAAATTGTGCGCACGACTTTATGTCCGATCGAGCTGATCTTGGTCTCAAAATTAATCCTTTCCAAAGAAGCACCGAATTAAAAAACGGCCCGGCAAGATTTCACAACTTTGTGAAAAATGAAACGGTCTATTATAGCGAGGATGAGGTGTGGGTGCATGGAGGGTTTCAATAGGTTCTGGCTCTCTCGATAGAAGAGGATGTGTGAACTTAGTGGGAAGGGGGATGCAAGAGTGGAGCACTGGTTGGAGGAGTGCATAGAGGTGGAGAGGAGTGAGATAAGCATGGAGGTATTGATGCATGAAAAGGGGGAAAAAAGGGCAGTAGCATGGGGGAAGGGAGTGTTGGGTAAGATGGAGAAGAAGAGAAGGAAGGAGGAAGAGGAATGGAGTAGGAAAGATTGTAAATAGGAGAGGAAGTAGATATAAGTAAGCTGTAAATATTGGAGATAGTAGATAAGTAGTAGGTATTAGCCGCGAAAACAGAGGTTGGCAAGCGAGGCAATGCGAGAAAGTAGGGACATGCGAGGAAGGCAAGGCAATAAGAGCGTGCGGTCTTAGAGATAAGGAATCGATGGATGTTAATTTTTACGGGTTGATGTTAAGAAAATTCAGTAAAAAATGGAAGTGTAAGCAAGTCAATTTTTCAAGGCCAGCAGGCTGAAAAAGAAATGTTCATCTATCTATTTATAATATAAACATTATAATCAATTGACGTATTATCTTCAATGTTTTTTTCAAGAAGCTGCCATTTAACATAGTTATTACGATGAGCAATAGAATTTTCATGATCTGGCAACTTAACACTTAAGTGTTTCCAGTCATTAAATCCTTCTGTCGACTTCGTTAAAAGCTTTATTCGAACAGAATGATCAAACAATAAACAAAGCAAACAAGAAACCGCGTCTTTCTTTTTGCAATAAGCCACTTTCTTTGTATTTTACCTCCATTTTTGTGTGTTTCAAAAAACCATTCTTTAGTAAACCGATGTCCCGATTCATTAATCGGCAATACCTTAAAATCTACATCATTACCTTGATCAGGACCATGAGCAACAAGTCTTCGCCTAACATGTTCGCAAATTTGAGACATCAAATTCAGAAAAATCAGAAATTTAGATCGTTATAATTAAAAGGAAGTGTCTCTATCTCCAAACCTGTCCGTTCTGTGTTTTCCTCAGAAATTGAAAGCACTTATAGCGTAGAAATTGGAGGTAGTTCAGAAGGCTCAGATGAAGAAGATGGAATTGCTTCTTCTAATGACGGAACTGGAAGTTCATATCAGCCTCTGTATTTTTTCTGTCTTCCTCTTCTCTAAATTTTTTCAATTTTCGAAATGCAGAATCTGGAAGTCTTTTCGTCATCGTTGATTTCACCTGAAAAAAGAATTCTTTCAATTCTAGGCGATGGTAACGTATAAGACTGATACATTTCAAATCATGCAGGGAGGCTGAGGTTAGAGTGTCAGAATAAATCGGGCTTTAAATATATAATTCTACTATGAAACTAAAGGGATGCCCCTATTCTGCAATCTAACCAAAAAAGATATCCAAATATATGAAATCAGTACAAAAATACAGCAATTAAAAAAAATCTGATGATTTGAAATGGAATCGTTTAAACGGGCATTTCAACATAGTAAAAATTGCCGTAGATCAATATCGATCAAAATTGATTAACAGAAATGTCAAACAATGTCTCGTATAGGGAGAAAATATTAAAGAAGAAAAGGGAGCAGATAAAGCAAAAAAGAAAGAGAAGACGAGGAAAATATAAAACGGTGGTACTTACATACGTGTGCTTCATCATTCATACACGGAGAAAATTTGTGTGTTAAATTTTGCACTTAGAATATCGGGAAAAAAATCTCGGCTATAAAGTTAAAGTTCAAGTACGTCAGGGCCGTACAAAAAAATATCTGGTTCCCGTTTCATCGAAATTTTTTATTGTAACATTTTATTAATTAGCGGGCTTATAAATTTGTAGGAAGTAAATAAAAACATTGAATAATTTTTCATTTGAAATTTTCTTAACATTGAAACTTTCAATTATTTACCTTTTAAAACTTCAAACTTTTGCATGGTCTACTTTAAAAAAATAATAGAACATTATGCGTGCTATGCGAGCACTAATTACCCTTTCTTTAGAAAAAGAATTCGGTTCATTTTCCAACATTTTTTTTTTTAGATTTCACAGAAAATTATTTGAGAGCGTTGTACATGATTTACAGAAGTTTCCTTATGATAGCGAGGAAATTCCTCCAGTGAATTCAATATGAATGACAACTTTTTCCACTTACTTACAATTCTTTCTTTTGTGGAAAATTAGTTTTTTTATTGATAATAATTTTTTTCAACTAAAAAGTCAACTCGATTTTGTTTTGAAATTTTTCTATAGACATTTGATCTTTTTGGTGGAGAATTTATTTGTTTTCTTGAAAATTCAAATACTTCTACGGAAATTTAAGTTATTTGCTCAAAAACTTATTTCTCTATCTGAAAATTTAACAAATATATTTTTTGTTGAAAATTTAGCTTTTTCAGTTAAAGATTGATCTATTTTGCTGAAAGATTGTCTTTTTTTGTAGAGAATTAAACTTTTTAGTTAAAATTCATGTATTTTATTTAATTTCTTTGCTCAAAAAATTGTTTTTTCTTCTTGAAAATTAATTTTTCAAACTAAAAATTTAACTCAATTTCTTATCGAGATTCTTTTACATTCAAATTTAATGTTTTTGGTAAAAAATTCAGTTGTTCAGTTGAAAAGTCATTTTATTTGCTTAAAAACTCATTTCTCTGACTAAAAATTAAACTATTCTATACTTTGTTAGAAATGTATGTTTTTTAGTTGAAAATTCATCAATTTACCATTTAGTTGAAACAAAAATTTTTTGCTGGTAATTTTCAACCTTTTTGGTTGAAGAGGCAACTATTGGGTTGAAAATTCCATTAAAAATGAAAAATATTGATGAAAAATTCATGTATTTTCTTACAAATTATTCTTTTTTGGTAGAAAATTAATCTTCTTGGTTGAAATTCTCATTTCTACAGTTGAAAATTATTTTTTATATTGAAAATTAACTTTTTTAGATAAAAATTTAAAAATTAATTTTTCCAACTACAAATTCAAACATACTCAATTTTTGGTTTTTTCACAGCCATTACATCTTTTCGGTTGAAAATTTAACTATTCTGTTGAAAATTCATTTTATTTGTTCAAAAACTTATTTCTCTCTCTGAAAATTAAACTATTCTATTATTTGTTTAAAATTGATTTTTTTGTTGAAAATTTGTCTTTTTTTCATCGAAAATGCATCTTTTCGGTTGGAAATTTACGTAATTGGTGCAATGTTGTTTTTTGATTGTTTTTGTTTGAAGATGCATTATTTTAGTTGAAAGTTTATTTCTTTTGTTGAATATTGAACAATTTTTATTGAAAATATGTTTTCTTGTTGTAAAAAATAATGTTTGCAACGAAAAAGGTAGCTACTTCATTTTTGCTAGAAAATTGATCTTTTCAAGTTGAAAATTCACTTATTTTGTTAATAAAATTTTCTCTTTTATGAGAAATTCAATTATTTAGGTAGAAATTTCATATTTTTTCGTTATACATTCAACCTTGTTTTCGAACATCAGTTTTCGGGGATCTCCCGCGAGTCGAAGTTCGAAGTCAGTTGTCCAGTGCCGTCCGATGTTTTCTGATCACCCGCATCTTTATACGTCAATTTTCAAATACATTCTACTTTGATTTAGTGACTTAATGAGTATTATCTACTGAGAGAAAAGGATAGTCTATATATTTGAATATATTCTCAAATTCTATAATATAAACCGAAACTTAAGAATGTTAAAGTGTCTACGGGGGACTTGGCTTTAAACTTCAGCCCTAAGAATGTTGACGTCCCTAGCGACTCTTATTTTTACCCGCTGTTGTGTAATTCCTTTCCTAATGAAAGTGAAAATCTCTTTAAAAATTCTGCAATCTATACTTTCTTTTAAGTGAATCGTTAATATCACACACAAGTAAACTTTATATCATTCATTTGATAAAAATGTACAATACTTGGCGTTATTTTATAATATACTGGTATTAAAATAATACAACCCTTATATCAATTATTACATATCAGAATTTTCAATTTTGGAATTGAAATTTTACGTAATTCTTTTGCATTATTTATAGATCTGTTTTGTAATAAATCCTAAAATAATTGTAAACTTTATCTAAATACAGTAATGTCCTCCATTTACCTAACTAATTGGGTAAATTTTAATGAACAAATTTTCTCCGTGTACTTCATTAAACTGATAGCCCAAAAGTTAAAGGTTCCAAGGAATTGCCCAAAAATCTAATACTTTCTTCATTTGAATCAGTGGAATTTCAATTATTTTGAACAAAAAATTAAAGATTTTCACTGTCTTTCAGTGAATTTTAAGTGGTTCGAATTAGAAAAGCTTTTTACATATTAGAATTATTAAACTTACCTTTTAAAAAGCGATTTCTTGCAATAAAAAATGAAATTTTACGCAGATGTATTCACAAGTTCACTTCACAATAAATACATTAAAATATAAAACTTATTTATGTTACGTTGCGTGGTCGCGGCGGGCATACTGATTATTAGAATTTTAGTGTAATTGCTTGGAAGTTCTCGTTCAAGACTGGCTTTTTTGTCCGCTTACGTAGAGCTCCTCCGAAAGGGACCCCACCAAAGTCCAAATTCAAATTCCACCCCCGGAGACACTTCTGGCCAATTACAGGAAAGTGGGTGAAAATTATGAATCGAGAGGATTGTAGTTTGAGTGAGAG
This sequence comes from Andricus quercusramuli, assembly GCA_932178445.1. Lineage (NCBI taxonomy): Eukaryota > Metazoa > Arthropoda > Insecta > Hymenoptera > Cynipidae > Andricus > Andricus quercusramuli. The sequence goes on from CAKNXH010062170.1 coordinate 233,180, forward strand.
AAGGTATCGTCCGATCATCTTAATCTGGAGGGCCAAGGTTCGGTGGCGAACATCAGCAAGTGGACCCAATGAGTCACTATTCCTCTAGGCTAGTCGCTTTAAAGAGCTTAACTTCTTTATTGCTCCTCTTACCTTGAAACTTGAGGTAATAAACGCAACTCCCCAAATTTCTGCATTTATAACCAGGATTAATTTTACTTTAACCTTCATGCGGGCGCGCCGGCGGTAGTCTACCGCTCCTAGCAGAAAAACATGAATAACTACAGCCTACGGGTTTCCAGAAGCTCGGGAGGGGTTTGTATTCTCTAGTTACGATGTATGACGTAAAATGGCAGCTTCTTGAAATTTCGAAAATTTCGGAAATTTCAAGGTGGCGGTAGGTCTGCGGTAGATTACCGCCCCGCGCCCACTAGTGATAAAAAAAGACGCGCCCGCATGAAGGTTCATGCCGTAAATGTGAAAACCCAGACGTACTTGGTAGTGAACCAGTTCGCCCCCCCCCCCCAAGTAGGGAAGCGCCTTTCTCAAAAAGCGCTACTCCGCGCTGTTCCTTCAGTCACTCTACTTAAGGGGATTTAGCAGCGTTCTAAAATGGATTGGCAGATTGCGGCCGCACGGTTGAATATTGTCGCCTGATATTTTGCATACCTCCTCTAAAGACTGTTCTCTTTTGCAGTTCAGTCTCGGTTTTTTGAATTTTTGTTCAGATTTAACGTTATAAACAAAAAGAAAAGTGCAATGGAAAAAAAAATGCAGTGACGCTCAGTAGTAGCTGAGTGTGTATTTTCGAGGCCTGAATCTCAACCCTTCTCAAAGGGGAGAGCTCGGCTACGAGGAAGACGCCCCGTCGCGCGGGTGGAGACACTCGAACGCGTCGAATCAACCGAAACGAATCGCCCTCTCATTGTTATGAGATGCAGGCCGGTTCAAAAAACTGAAATTACGAAAATGTCGCGTGATTGAATTTTAATTAGCATACATAGTTTATTCATATAATTACAAGAAATTGAAAAAAAGATTCATGAAAATCGGTTAATATTCGCAGTAATAATAGAAACTTTGAAGTGCACACGATAGTATGCAAATATACACCCCACAATGGGAGAAACGCATTTTTGTCGTTCGAAAGGTCTACAGCCTTCAATTTTGCCCCAATCCGCGAATACCTTTTTTTTTTAATTGGAGAGCGCTAAATTTCCAAGAGCTGCTTAGTCAGAGATTCTTGCTTTTTCATGTATTTATTTATTATATGTTTACTCGAAGTATGAGAAAGCAGAGATTTCTCACCAAATCATTATTCACTTTTCAATAGAGCTTTTCATATAATGAAAATCATCCTAAAGCGACGCAATAGTACTACCAGTATGCAAATAATTTTTTGATTACTGTCTGTTTTAATTGTTATAAACAAAAGACATTAACAAACAGCCACATAGTGTAATTTTTGTTTGACAAAATTTGTTTTCGGATGAATATTCTTTAA
>CAKNXH010062171.1:0-48167 GCA_932178445.1 Andricus quercusramuli
TAGGCTCCTCATCGTTAGAAGGCTTCATCGCGTTTACTGTTAGAGCAGGTATTACCTTAACATCTGGTGTTATTACTTTTATTGTCGACTCAGTGGCATAAATCGCAGTTGTTAGTGCTGTACATCAAGCAAGGGGAAGTAATCCTGTGTTAGTTGTGTGTCATTTACTCTAATAAAAATTACATTTTTGGATCTAAGTGGTAAAATAAAGTATTCTTCTTTATGAAATGGAACGCTTAGATTTTTCGCAATATGTGACCTTGACTCGTAGCAAATTTTTGCTTAGTAATTCCAAAAAAACGCACTTCCTAGAATTCCTGCTTCCTTAATTGGAAACGAATCTGATACTATTTAGAAGCTAACTTCTAGAGCATTGCATTTCAAATTTACTTGGCTTAAGGTGAGCACTAAACATGACGTTATTTCCTTTACATCCAAAATAATATTTGAATTTTTTTCTATCCAATCGCTTAGGACACTGTATTTGATTATGTTGATTTCAGTTCCTGCATCCAGAAGCACTTTACACTCATTATTTTTCAGACCTGTACTTGTAAGAAGTATAGCTGGTGAATGAACTGGACTGCTTAAATGGATGTTTGCTCGCCGTAAAGGCTGAGATTGGCTGTGGCGCGTCTGATAATAGGTTCGCCACTCGCCTCCGCACCCATTTGACGAGTAGTGCTTGTGTTCAAGTTTTTTTGTTTTGTATTTGGTGATTCGTTTGCAAGTAAATTGATTTTGTAAGGCATTTTGTGGATTTTTAGGAAGATTGAAATCTGGCTAGTATTATGAGTATCTAGATGATTATTTTGTACCTTGGTACTGATTATGGGGTTGATTTTGATAATAATTTTGTGATTGGTTTCGGGGTTAATTTTGATACTGAATTTGGGGTGGATTTTGGGTACTGGTATTGGGATTGATTTGGATACTGAATATAGGGTTGACTTTAGTACTGATATCGGGATTGAGTCTGCTACTGATTTTGGGGTTGATTTTGATAATAATTTTGTGGTTGATTTTGAAATTGGTTTCGTGATTGTCCTCGGTATCCACCTCGTGATGTACCTCGATATCGACCACGATATTGGTCTCTATAACCATTTTGCGATTGTTCTTGTGTACTTAAGGTATTTTGATCATATCCATAATAATCGTTATGGCGTTGATTATGAGAAATATTGGAATTTCCGAAATAATTGAATGCACCTCGGTTTTGTTTCCGTCTGCTTTCTTCAATACGCTGAATATGGAAACAGTTTTCAATTACATGACAAGGGCGTTCGCAAAATGTGCAAAAATTTTGATTTTGGTTTGAAGGTAGTTTTTCTAAAATTTCTCCTTCTTGTTTATCGTTAAATGTCGAACTTGTGGGGTTCATGTAGTGCACTTTTGCTCTGTCCCTGTCCGAGGAGGACGTTTCCCTTGTTTGATTTCTTAATTTTTCTAAATTTGCGACATCCTTTTCATCTAATCCAGGCATGCCCAACTCGGGGAAATTTCCTCCGGGAACACATGTTCCGACTTCCCTACTCTTTCTCCTAGAGAGCGGGAGTGGTGGTAAACGCTTGCGAGAATCTCTCCTCTGTGACGTACGCGGCTACCACGCGCATGCGTCTACCACCACTCCCACTCTTTAGTAGAAAGAGTAGGGAACTCTGAACATGTGTTCCCGGGGGAAATTTCCCCGAGTTGGGCATGTCTGATCTAATCCTACCTGGTAAGCAATATCAATTACTTCTTTTAATGTGCTAGGTTCAAATGTGATAACTAAATGCCGAAAATTGGTTAAAAGACCATTGATAAACTGCTTTAGAGAGTATTTGTCGAAATTTCTTATTAATATTTTCGCTTCAGCAGAGATTCTGTCATTTGAATTTGCTGGGTAACTTTCTGTTACTGCTTGTTTGTAATTCGCGAATATGTTCTGAGCCCTAACTGTATAAACTGCTACTTTCCAGGGACCCGACCGAAACTTTTGTTCCATTTCTTTACTGACAATTAAACAAAATAAATTTTGATTCAATCATTAATGTAATTTCAGATATCATCTAATTTCGTCCAAATCTAGAAATAGCAGTTCAAAGTTTAGTGAAAAATTATTTTTTTCTTTCAATAACGAAAGGGGACACAGCGCAGCTATAGCTACTCCACTCGCAGTGATAGGTACGGTTTACTCCGCAAGCATGACTGCACGCATCGTTGCTTTCTGTGTGGGTAAACCTGGAAACAAACATCGTAATTGTTTACTCTGACAGCTTCTGTTAAAAATGGCTATTAAAGGTATTTAAATTGCTTAAAAATACTAGTAACAGCAAGATAATAATAAAAAAGAAGGGGCAAGAAGGTTTTTGCAACTTGCTCTGCTCGAAATGTAGTTATTTTCGAGTTTCGACTTGAAGAGTTTTGAGGTTAGGTTCTTACATTATTTGATCAATAGTGATGGTCCATAGACGCAGTAAACCCTTTTCCAGCTTACCCTGGTCAGAAAAGAGTGATCGGTCTTGCCTCGAACCCCTTTTGTAACTCGTACTTAGAAAAAACACGTGCTAGCGACTGATCACAGAAGAGTGATCGGTCACATCTCGAACGACAAATATAGGTTAGGTACATACTATTTCGTAAATTTTAGCAATTAAAAACAATGAAAAAGTTTTAAAAACTTTCTTGCCCTTCTGTTTGATTATTATATTACTGTTATTAGTATTTTAGGGAATGTTAAATACCTTTAAGAGACATTTTTAGCAGAAGCCGTTAACATAAACAATTACCACAAACATACCTTGATATCATGTTGCTCTTTGAATTTTTCCTTGCACCACTTACAGGCTTAACTCACAAACTAACAAACAATAACTCGAAAATATAATAAATTTCGACGTTTGTTGCAGCGACACAAAAACATTCGAGTGCGCGCGACGACGATTAGCTGATATCGTTAGACTTCAGTGCCGTCTAATCCCATTGCGGTGACAACCGCGATGGCTCGGGAATTTGGCAGTAACTGTTACTGCGACGGACGCAACAGTCGCTGCAGAATCTTTTACGGTGGCGCGCAGTGACTGTCACAGTGAAGCAGTAATATTTCCGTCATCAACCGTAACCGTCGCTGCCCAGCCACAACATGATTTTTCTGCAGACCTCTTGTGGTCGGCGCAGCAACGGTTACGGTGAAAACTGGACCCGCTCTGGTTTACTTCTCTCCATGTGGTAATTGCAAAGGCACGTATTAAATCAGTAATAAAGTCATGAAGGGTGTTGTAAGATTGAAGTCGCGGTCTCTGTAATACATTTGCCTGATCCTATAACTTTGTCGAAATGAAATCGAGCAAATCTAACAACGGGTTGTCTTTTAAACTGCCGTGTGTTTTTTTGCATCCACGCATAAAGGATTTGATGAAATTTGAATCACCGTTAAAATTTGGTATTTGTGCTCAAACGTATTTGAGGGAAGGGGTCATTTTGTTCCATTGTTTCTTTCCTATAGGGTTTTTCATATCTTCTACTTTATTTTCGCTAAAAATCACGTTTTCTAAATGTTTGCCACTCAAGGAAAAATCGACATTGCATAGGGAAATTTTTTCTAACGATTCATTATAATTTGCTTGTTATATTTCAATAAGATTGTTATCGCTTGAATCGCGTTTTTCTTTCGCTGAATTGACATTGTATCTATATTCAGAGTACGGAGATAAACGTCTGGCAGTACGCTTCTCGCGTGAATTCTGCTCGTTCAACGGCTCAATTTTTTATACGTTAATTAAGAAAAATATTGTGTGAATACTTCTTACCTACTTGCGACAAGGAGACCAACGATGATTTTCAGTAAATTAACCATTATTAATTCAGTTCTTTTGTCTAGAATTACCTTTAACTTTTTTTCTTCTTAATTGCTTTCTTTTTTCAAATTTCCTTTATCGATATTGCGTTACCTTTATTTGTTCGAAATTTCAAGTGATATTATGTTCATCTCGAAAAAAAAATTTTCTTTTCTAATATTGTTATTAATTTTTTTTTTAAATGATCTCAGATTTATCCTGTAACAGACGAAGCAAAGGTCCTGTTTCGATGCAAGGAGGTCGCTTAACGACGTCCTTGAACGACTCTATAATTGGGTATAAATTTCAAGATGATTTTTAAAAATTTCTTTTAAAAAATTCTTATTAAAGTTGCAACCTTTGTCGACTTTTTAATTTAGAAAAATCAACATTATGGATTGTATATCACTGCGTAACTTTATATTTACGCTACGAAATCATCTTGCAATTAGTGGAATAAGTCGTCAATTTTGAATTTAGTTTCCGAAACGTGGATAGTTTATAAAACATTCATCTTCCACTTAAGGTTGTCTTTTAAATTTCTTTCAAATTTATTTATAGGAATCGAGTTTCGAAATTTTTATGGTTGAAAAACGCGTTACACTAACGAAAATTGTTGCACTCGCGAAAAATGTTTGCACCCGCGACGCGGTCACATGACTAAAAAATAATGTGTATAAGAATAGTACTTACCTTACTGTTAATATTCCAAAAAGCTGTTCCAAAAATGTTCGAATTTTTCTGTCTTAAAGGATCGGTGTCGGCACCAAATTAGAAAAAATCCGACCAAACCGATTCCGTACCTGAACCACAGTTATATCATGATATAGGGTGTAGTATTAGAGGAGCATACACTCGTAAATTTTCGTTGTATCCTCGTTTACTCAGTTTAACTTTTAGTTTAACTTCCTCGAGAAAGGTGCCTAATCGCCGGTGCACGCGTTAAAGATTTTTCTCCGCGGTGATAATCGCCGCCCATCTCTTGACCATGCGACGGCCCAAGGTGGTAATCCTATACTTACCATTTTTGCTGACAGCAGCATCCGTCCTTACTCTCGTTGCGAGCGGATTCCGCTAAATATGAATACTCAAAGTCACGTTACGAGGAAGGAAGGAAAGTTTATGAATTGGTTAAGCAAAACAGCATGGAGAGAGAGAAGACAGAAGAGGAAGAGAGAATAAGAGAGTCAAGATTTAACGGGAACTATGTGTGGATTATGCCAAGGGCAAGAGCGCAATATTTGTGTGTGAAAGGAGAGAAAGGAAGTCAGGAACTTATAGCGAGGATGAGGTGTGGGTGTATGGAGGGTTTCAATAGGTTTTGGCTCTCTCGAGAGAAGAGGATGTGTGAACTGTGCGGAAAGGGGGATGCAAGAGTGGAGCACTGGCTGGAGGAGTGCGGGGAGGTGGAAAGAAGTGAGATAAGCATGGAGGCATTGCTGCATGAAAAGGGGGAAAGAAGGGCAGTAGCATGGGTGAAGGGAGTGGTGGGTAAGATGGAGATGAAGAGAAGGAAGGAGGAAGAGGAATGGAGAAGGAAAGATTGTAAATAGGAGAGAAAGTAGATATAAGTAAGATGTAAATATTGTAAATAGTAGATAAGTAATAGGTATTAGCTGCGAAAACAGAGGTTGGCAAGTGAGGCAATGCGAAAAAGTAGGGACATGCGAGCGAGGCGAGGCGAAGCGAGGAAGGCAAGGCGATACGAGCGTGCGGCGTAGAGATAAGGAATGGATGGATGTTAGTTTTAAAGGGTAAAATTTAAGAAATTTCTGTAAAAAATGGATGTGTAAGCAAGTCAGTTTTTCAAGGCCAGCAGGCTGAAAAATAAACGTTTATCTATATATATATATATATATATATATATATATATATATATATTATGTAAATTTTTATTGAACATTAATTCAAAGATCGTATTCATGAACCGCATAATATTATTGGCATAATATTAATATTACTAATTATTTAACTTACGCACATGCTACACGATTTTTATTCGTGATGCTCTTTTTTATTATCATGAAGTATGAAAACTCATGTAGGACTTTTATAATGATTTTTATATTATAATTTACATTCATCTTGTAATTATAAAATCCATTAATCATCTTTACAATTTCACACCACTTTTTTGTTTGCAGAAAAATAATTTTTTTACAAATTTTTTAGTAAATATTCTAAACCACGTGTTTACAAAATGTGTATTCCACCAATTTTATATCCCATCGGCTTTCCGTTTTTATACTGTTCTGTTATTTATATTACTGTAATTACTTTTTATACGTTTTATTAAGTTTCCAGCTCTATTCCGTTCACTCAGTAACAATAAACTAAATTTGACATGACTTTTATTATTATTTTTAAGTTCTCTTCCATACTGATTTGAATCTCCCGCCTTAATTGACCCAAAAAAGACATAAAAACCGGCTGCCCTGGCGCCTTTAAGCAGGCACACGTGTTTCCCATTGAATCCTGTGTCCAGTGTATTATATAAGTCAGTGTTCCTAGGACCTAGGTGATGTCATGAGTTGAAGTCGAGGTACAAAATTCGAGTGTTTTTCTTATTTTTTTTTTAAATTCTCACGTAGTATATTCTTTTCAAAAGATGAAAAATATTTCCATTAAAGGTCATTCGATGCAGAACTTTATCAGATTTCCAATGGTTTAAAAAAAAATATTTTTCTTCTTTTTTGAACGAGTAATCACGTTTCAAAGTCAGCACTGATTTTAGTAACGCTCACGCTACCCGTATGGAGAATTTCCGACGATAGTATACATAGAAAAATCTTTGTCTTAAGCTTAAAATTATACTTTAATTTGCTTTATAAATTGTTTAGAGTTATAAATTAATACGATTTTTAAGTTTCTTCTGTCTGTGAATGCTCCCTTTCTTCCTTTTCAAAGTTTCACGTCACTTCTTTCAATGCACTGCGATTAACAACACTTTTCGTCGACATTTTGATAGCACCTTAGCATTGGTTGCATATGCATTAGGGCATTATGGCTAAAACCCTAATCTTTCTAAATTCCTACGTCATACATACAATCACATTAGCATGGAATCAGGTAAACGCTGATAATTTAGTGTTCGATAGGAATCTTAGCTTGAAATTTTGTGAAACATTGAAACGGATCTTTACATATTTAAATGTGACAAGAAAACATAATTCTTTGAATACCCTTTTATGAAATCTGTCTTAATTTATCGACAAAAGGTAGAAATATCTTTTTTTTTTTAACTTTGGAATTATAAATCTGGCTAACTGTCAAAATAGTCGGGTTAATTTTTAGTTTTGCTCAATTCTAACCTTTTTATTGATATAATTTGTATAAAGACTTTATGGATACTCGGTTAATCTAAGTCTCAAATTGTCATCTACGATCTTTAGATTGTTAATTCTAAATCATTCATCAGATTTTATCCACCAAAGTATTAATCACCGTGACTTTGTATTTGAACGCTGTGTTATATATAAAGTTCACATATCTGCCAGACCGGGTATCTTTCCTGTGCCAATTAGTAACAATTATATGGTTTGTCTTTTTGTATTTTTATTGAACAAATTCCCTTGGCACATAAATTTTCGTATTATTCTTATAATTGCTTAAATTGTCTTACATAATGTGACATATAATAAATTGATTTTATTATTCTTTTCAATTTCAATTGTAATTCGAATACGTAGATGATAAGCGTTACATTTAGAAATTAATTAATTTATGTTATCTTTGTGTATAAAGGTTAAAACGTCATTTGCATAGGGGCAATAAAATAACAATTTGAAAGGTAATTTTTAATAATAACGTGGCTCTCAAAGGCTCTCGTCGCGCCGGCAACCCGATTGGTTTCTGTTAGCGCGCGTATTTTAAAGTATATAAATATTCGAATTCAATATTTATGATAAATAATAATTGGGAAATGCGTCAAAAGTAATTTCCTAATCCTAAAATAGAATTTTGGATCATTTTGATAAAAAAAAATTATTTTTTTCTTTGAACTCAGAATTCATAACGTCTTTTTAATTGAAATCGAATTATTTTTTTATCCGTCACTACAAAATCTTATTTTAGGACTAAGAAATTACTTTTTATACATTTCTTAATCATTATTTATTATAAATATTAAATTTGAATATTTAATTAATATAAAAAGCAGCGCGCAAACAGTAACTAATCCGGGAGTACCGACGCGACGCAAGCGCGGTTCAAAAAGTTCCCAAAATTGGAAGCACTGTCATCGATAAGTGTCGTCTAATAATAAATGAATGAATAGTATGCTAAAACAGTTACCGGAATATTATTAAACAAATAAGCTAAGCTATCTTCCAGGCCTTCCAAGCAGCACTTTTAAAAAATGTACAAATTATTATTAATCTTTTTTTCTTAATTTTCCATGACAAAATGTATCAAATATTTCATTCTTCTAGAATTTCGATATTTCAGAATAGCATGATGTTAATGGGGTGTTTTGTTTAGTATACAATCAACAAACAAGGGACTAACTTATACGTTTTCTGCCTTTGTCTTGACACTTCGGAGCCAAATTTAGCGGCATCTGAGTTCATGAACAACGAAAAAAAAACTAACTATACCTGTAACAGTCGTTAAATGAAAAATTCTTTACATTTCGTTTTGTTCTAGCGTTATATCACGTGTTCCTAGTTCTGGACGGAAATTTTGATATTTTATTAAAATCATGTTATAACATTTATAGCACTCCGGTATAGATTCGGACGTTAATTTTCTAAAGGTGACAGTGATAGATTACCCCTTACGGCTCAGCGATGCCTGATTGAGGTGGAACTATGGCTGTGCCTATAATATTTGAATAAAAACGAAAACTTTTAAAAATAAAAACGTGACACTTTTGTCACAAAAGCCGACAAAGGAAACTTTTCCGTAATATTAAAAACTAGTGACTATATCGACAATACAACAAAGCAGTTCGGACAGTTTTTTATAGTTTTTTATTGATGAAATAATAGAAAGTGATAAGAAAATTCTGAATACATTATTTTAAGTATTTCTAATTACTGTTAATTGTGGATGGTGATTAAAAAAATCTGGAATGCATTCTTGTTATAATTTTTATTACTTAAAAAGTGTTAAAAAGTGTCCGAAGTTGGTTGAATAAATCCAAAGCTTCGAACACTATAGGGCTCATAGTTTGATTGTTTGGAGTCCTATCGGATGGGACTAAGTACAAACAAAATTTTTGTTCAGGGAAATATTTGTTGAAGTACTGGGCACAGTGGGGCAAAATGGACGAAATTCTAGCCTCGATCCAGTTCTCAACGAATTTCAAAAAAAAATTGCTAAATACTTGGAAGAGGCTTGAAATATAAACGAACAAATTGCAAAAAATTTAAAAAAATTAAGACATTGAACCGTAAATCATGAAAAAAGAAAAAAAATACTAATGTAAGTTTTTTTGTTTAATTCCGTAAATTCAGTGAATTCCGTTAATTCCACGAATTCTGTGAATTCCATTAATTTGACAAATTCCATGAATTCTGTGAATTCGTGAATTCCGTGAATTTAGTGAATTCCGTTAATTCCATGAATTCCGTGAATTTAGTGACTTCAATGAATTCGCGAAGTTAATGAATTCCGTGAATCTAGTGAATTCGACGAATTCCGTGAATTTAGTGAATTCCACCAATTCCGCGATTCCAGGAATTTTATGAATTCCGTGAATTTATGGAATTCCGTGATTTCATGAATTCGTGAATTCCATGAATTCCGTGAATTTAGTGAATTCCGTTAGTTCCATGAATTTCGTGAATTCCGTGAATGTAGTGACTTCAATAAATTCCGCGAAGTTAATCAATTCCGTGAATCTACACGGAAAAAAAGTTCATTCAACTTTCTTGAAGTATTACAAGAGTCGGGGATGAGAGCGAACCTTGAACAAATTTTCTATATTCTGTATAACTTTCAGGATTTAATATAGAACTAACCTAGAATAACTCTACAAGAATTCTGTAAACTTTATATTGAACTCCGATTTGGAAAAGTTAAATAAAATATATAGAGAAATTCATGAAAGAATGCTGAGAACTTTCGTAGAAATCACAATTGAGGTATTGAAAGTTTGTAATCACATCATTATAAGGTGTAAATACCTCAATTCAGTCAAATGTATAGAAAAATTATTCAAAAAATCTGGAAAAATCTCATAGAAATTCGATTCGAAGTATTTAGTGTTTGTGAACTACTTCAATATAAGATCTATAGACTTCAGTTCTTTAAAATGTAGCTGCGCAGTCGCTACTGTGCGCAGGCAGCGACTTTTCCGCATCGCTCCCGCGTGAAAAAAAAGAATTAAAGTCTTAGAGAACATTAGCACGCGTTGAAAATTAAAATATTAAGTTTGCCAATAAGCGACACATCTCTAAATGGTAAATCCACTACCCGGGTGCACCGGAACGTGCACCAGGTCGTTCAAGACGTCATCTACGAGAACTTTTTTAGAATCTAAATTGTATCAATAGCCAAAATAACTACCAATGGTGAGTCGACGATCAGGATGCACCGGAACGTGCACCAGGTCGTTTGGCACGTATTCTACGAGAACTGCTTTAAAATTCAAATTGTGTCAACATCCAAAATAATTAAGTGTTGAGTCGACGATCCGGGTGCACCGAGTCGCGCACCAGGTAGTTTAGCACGTATTCTACGAGAACTTTTTAGAAATTTGAATTGTTTCAACCACCAAATTAACTACCGTCGACTCACCATTGGTAGTTATTTTGGCTATTGACACAATTTAAATTTTTGAAAAGTTCTTGTAGAATACGTGCTAAGCGACCTGGTACACGTTCCGGTGCATCCTGATCGTCGACTCACCATTGGTAGTTATTGTAGTAGATAAACCTCAAGATTTCTAAAGGAATCATCAAGTCAAGCTTCCTTCGATCGTTTTTTTTTATATTAAGAAAATATGAGAGAAAAAAAAGTTTTCATATTTTTGTTTCGGTCTTACGATCCATTTAGAAAAAATTGAAAAACTAAATCTAGTCAAAATTCCTTTTTATTGACGTTTTGGCCCCATCTGTGGGCCTTCATCGATACAAACATCTTAAAGAATAATCGGAGTCTATCATAAATATACGTCGAAGCGAATGACAACATTTTAAAATTTTTTGAAGTCAGATATCATTCTGAAGTTTTAAAAATCATTATGAAGTTTGTAAAAAAAGTATTGGGAAACTATAAAGTCCAAGGAACTTTCCCAATATATTAAAAAGGGTTCATATTTTGTAATTAAAATGCTGTGAAACAGCTAACAAACTGATGTTTTTGTACAAACTTCATAGTGATTTTTAAAACTTCAGAATGATCTGACTTTACAAAATTTTAAAATGTTGTCATTCGCTTAGACGTATATTTATGATTGAGTTCGATTATTCTCTAAGATGTTTCTTTCTGATGAAGGCCCACAGATGAGGCCGAAACGTCAATAAAAAGGAATTTTGACTCGATTTCTTTTTTAATTTTTTCTAAATGTATCGTAAGACCGAAATAAAAATATGAAAACTTTGTTTTCTCTCATATTTTCTCAATGGTAGTTAGTTTGGCTATTGACACAATTTAGATTCTAAAAAAGTTCTCGTAGATGACGTCTTGAACGACCTGGTGCACGTTCCGGTGCACCCGGGTAGTGGACTTGCCATTTAGAGATGTGTCGGTTATTGGAAAACTTAAGATTTTAATTTTCAACGTTAAAAATTGAAATAGATTCAACTTTTCCCATGTCATATCTTATTTAATCAATTCAAACAATATAGAATTGGGAATTCAACTTTTAAAATTATTTGCAATGCAAGCCTTTAATTTCATATAACTTATATAAACTTATTCTTTATAGCTATATAACATCTTATTAATCTTGAACCTACTAGAATTTATAACCAAAAAAGAATTTGCGATTAAAAATTTGTTCGAAATTTAAAGTTTCCAAAATTTAAAAAATGTTAAAGATCCCGAAATTTGCAATTACCTAAATTTTAAACTAAATTTTCGAAATATGATATTCTTGAAATTACTGACGTTATAAATATAAAACTCCAGAAATTTCAAATTTCCGAAATCATTAACCTAGAATTTTCAAATCACAAAAATTTTTCAAACAGCCCTTCACAGCTGTAGCTTATATTTTAGATTTTTTTTTATACCACAAGTCATGTTAGCTGCGAGGTTTTCTCAGGAGCTCCGAATTCGTAGGTAGGAGGTTCGAACCCACAGCGAATAATAATTTTAATAGCGTGCGATTATTTGTGTAGTGATTGTTTGTGTAATAGTAAATAATTATGTACTTAAATATGTGAACAAATATTAAAGCATAATGATAATAATGATAATAAAAAATATTTTTTTTTTAGGCTAAAAGTCGGCCATGATTTTATAGAACTGTTCTCTATAGTTTCGAGACTTCCCCGATGTAGACTGTATATTAGCTGGACATTTAGATTTTCTAGAACTATTCTACGTTTTTCGCATTTCAGAGAACTCTATATTAAATTTTGTAGAATAGTTCGATGCAATGTAAAACCAAGAAGATTTTAACTTTTAATAAACTACCCGTCGTATTCTCTAGTATAGGACTAGTTCTATAAAATTTAATGAAATTTTTTTTTCCGTGTAGTGAATTCGACGAATTCCGTGAATTTAGTGAATTCCATTAATTCCGCGATTACAGGAATTCCATGAATTCCGTGAATTTAGTGAATTTCGAAGTCAGCGTGAGAGTGAGGGAAGCGTCTCGGCGAGCTCGAGCAAGGATGAGGGGAAGCGGCCTTATTCGTAGCGGCCTTATTGATAGCTTCAACTTTACTTCCTTTGGCATAAAGCAAAGTTTCACTTCATATATTTTCCACATACTTTTTCATGAGGCTGCGTGACCGGTCGCTGCCGTCTTTTTGGGCCGGGGAACCTCGTGTAACATGCTCAAGCTAATTTCATCCGTTCTATAATATCATACGCTGTTTGTGTAACGGCTCTGTGCATTTACAGGGTTGAGACTTGCATTGTTAAGTTACAAGTTACATTGCCTGCATTACAGTTAGATTGCGGGTACACTACAATCCCACGCTTGCATTCCTACTCAGAATAGAAAACTACAAATGAAAAAGTTTTCATCCTCTGAGAAGTACATCCTTCCAAAAGGCAAAAAAAAAAGAAACCGCAGAACAGGCCCGCGAAGAAAAATGCTAAAACGAACAAAATCTTCAAGAAAGCAGCCATTAAAACAAGGAAACATGCGAATTCGGCGACGAAACGCAATTCTAAGAAATAAAGTGTACATCACAAAACCGAAAGGTGCAAAAAAATAAAATCTATAAATCTTACGTTCCAATAAATCACCCAGATAAACAAAAACATCACTTTCCTACACATTCAATAGATATAAATTCAATAGATTCAATTTTCAAAGCACATTTCCAATTAATTTACACCAACTGTAATGCAGGCATTGTTACTTGTAACTTCCTTCTGCAGTCAAATTTGCACAGAAATTACTGGATATTGTATGTTATTATATACAATCAAAGTTATATTGCTACATCCAAAAGGTTCATTTTTTTAAAATTCTTTCTTTATTTATTCCAACTTCACGTAGCTACGAAATCAGTTGTTCGATTTTTGAGAATATAGTTGGGAACCTTAACTCCTAAATTAATATTTTTAAACAATATTTTTAAGTTATCAATTTGTGACATTTTTCGCAAAACTAAAAACATGACCAAAAGTCTGAAGTTACCCTGACGGCTCATCTGCAGAGCACAAACGTACAAACCTGATGCGAACAGATGTGCGCGCGAAACGTTTGCATGTAATTTGAGTCACACTGAGTCCGCACGTTTGAGTGAAATTTGGGCGTATTTTTTTTAGAAATACACATAAAATTTTCTCAATTTTCCAACAAATTTTTGTCACGTTTTTTCGTTCAATCGTATCAAAGTGCAGTTGAACAGTTTCTTCATTAGATACCATAAATGAATTGCATTCTAAATATAACTCTTACTATCCACTTATTCAGTTCACAGTTGAAATTGAAAACATAATAAAATCAATGTCTTAAATGTCAGATTATGTTATTTAAAAGAGTTTTTATTCAGCCATAGGCCTATAATAATTTACATTCTTTGTATTATAATTAATTTTTCCTTTTCAACTATTTCGCTTATCCCCATTCTAAGTTAACTTACATCTATATGGACGCGTATGATTATTTATATTTTTAGTTCGACGACCAGTTGTACGAGCGATGTAGGTAGTTTTTCACGGTTGCCATGGAAATATTTTGTTTGCTTTGATTGTGAAAGAAAACCTTGTCAGGGTATAAGTGCAACGCCAAAATTGTTATCTTTTTTTTTTCTTGAGAAGTTGTCATTCGAAACAAAAGAGATGGGTTCGAATAAGAAAAATTGAATTTTTCTGGCTTTTTCTTTTCGAATATGCATCTCCTCTCATCTCCAGTGAATGAATAGTTAAAGCAATTTAATTCCTTAAAAAATGACAATCTGTCATCGGATAAAATTTTCATCGCGAATTCAAAAACACATTTTTTCATTTTTAATTTAAACAACGGTAGTAAGAGGTCAAAAGGCTAGTTAGAAAATTAGTTTTTAATATTGCCACTCAAAAAAATACTACAGAACTTTTATTAGAAACCCAGTCTCTTTTTTCTATTATCCAGTTCGTACTCGTATCAGCCTCTTACTGGTTTCCCCCATGGGAAAGTCATGCTTCCTATGCAAACAGAATTATTATCGTGTTTTTGAAAATGTGCAATCGTTCCTATCGAAAGTAGGAAAAAATTATATCCTGCAAATTAAAAAAAATGTATAGTTGAAAGTTCGTAAATTTTCCCATAGTTATTAGCATATTTGGTTAGGTATATATAGACATATTATAAACTGTTTTAAATAATTATCATAATTTTAATTACAGTTGCACACGTTATAAATCATAAAAATTAAACGCACAATTAGGAATTTAGATAATATTCGAAGCTAAAATAGAAAACATAATGTTGAAAAAAAATAATGCTGGAGGAAATCGAACACGAGTCTCCGGGGCCGCAGCAAGACGACGTCGCCCATGGTAGAACAAATTATTAGAATTGGAATTTCATCGACCTTATGAAGGAAATGCTAAAATAAATGTTTTATTATTTTTTCGATGAAAAACGATGCTGCTTTAAAGTTTACGGTCGTTAAAACCTGTAAAAGTTGATTACTTTTTATGAGATTTTTGGTCTGCAAGCCGATAGTAGATATCCATTATAACAAAAGAAAATCGAAGTTTTTCAGGAGAGCGACAATATATTCTGTAAAATCGACATCTCCATGTATAGCCGGCCAGGTGCTAGAACACTTCGGCCCCCACGAACGTCTCGAAAAACTAACGAAATTGAATCATTTTAAGAAAGCTCAAAGTTTTTGTGTAAGTAGTGCTTCTAGTAACATTTATGAAATTACCGTTCAGCCGGCCAACTGCCTGAACCTGTCGAGTCACCCACCCCTCGCAACATGTCGAAAAACTAAAGATATTTAAGCCCCTCGCAACATGTCAAGTTTTGTAAACATTTTTGAGTGGGTGCTGACTGGACACTTTTCGGCACTTGCCGGTCTGAACAATTTTCTGCACACTTTACTGAATAAATTTTTCGTTCAAAAAATTTTAGCTTTCCTACTATTAAAAGTACTATAATAGGATTGGCCCCCTAAAATTCTCGAATGGATGGGCTGGCCAGTATTTTCGTAAATGTCATTGTAGGTACTACTCACGCAAAAAATGTAAGCTGCCCCAAAATGCTTTAATGACTAGATTTTTTTATACATATTGGCTGGCGCGAGGGAGGGGACAGGTACTTGACTGGTAATGTTCTGGCACTGTGCGGTTCTGATCGATATTTTCATCAATGTTATTGTAGGTACTACTCTCACAAAAATTTAAGCTTTCCTAAAAAGCTTAAATTTCTTTAGTTTTTTGGCATGTTGCGAGGGGCGGCTGACTGATCAGGTTCTGGAACCGGCGAGCTGACTAGTAGTTTCGTAGATATCTTTGTAGGTACTACTCACACAAAAATTGATGCTTTCCTAAAATTCTTGAATTTCGTTAGTTTTTCGACATGTTTGCGGGGTTGTGGGCCCAGGTGTTCTAGCACCTAGCCAGCTGACTGCCGTGTTGATGTACACCCTGTATGCAACCAAATATTCAAAAATTAGAAATAAACATTCATAAATAGAATGTGGCAGTTGACTATCTCAAAGAACCTGAAATTGGCACATTCTGGGCTGCGGAGTTTGACCAGAACAAGTTAACAAATTCTGAGTAAATCATTCAAGAATTTGGAAGTTAAACATTCATGGGTTTTAAAAATCATCTTTGGATAGCGTTAAAAAATCTGATTTTCAATTAAAAAGAAAACTTGTTTCCGAGGTACGGCATTGCTGAATAAAAAAAAAATTTCATTCAAAAAAATTATTCTGTTCCGAGAAAGTAAAGATTCAGTCTGAGGAAAGTATATGTATTTTTTTTATAAATAAACGGTAATAATTTCAAGAAATATCATTCCATAAAAAATGATTGGTACTTTGGTGCGGAAAAAAGTGGCAAAAAGTTTTATTTAGTGGGTTTTTTCTTTGAAAAAATAAGTATTTTATTATTTTACTGTATCTAAAAACTTTTAGGAAGTGAAATATGGTCAGGAAAATTTTACCAAGCAGAACAAAGAACAAATTGCTAAATTGAAGTTTAAAAAATCATCCATGAATTGATTTAATTGTCTGCATTGCAGTGAATGACAGATATGCAGTAAAACTAATACACCGCTCTATTGCAGTAGATTGTTTCAAACAATGAAGACTTACCATTTAGAGTGCATTTGTTGAATGCTTTTTAATTGGCATGGGCAGTAAATCTTGGAAACATTATTAACAAATTTATCCATCCCTACATGTCCTAAATCATCGTGACAATATCTAAATATGTTTTTTCCATTGATTCCGATACGTCGAACAACAATCTCTTTTTCTTGTAGTCTCAGTATACTAGTCCATCGCGAAGTTCATAAAATTTTAATTCTCCTTTTTCAAGGGTATTCAACATTATCTGTAGATTTTCCTTATCAGGAAAATATAATTGTCGCGGCCGAAAACTAGTAGGTTTCTGATTTTTCAGTTCAATCGACATTTCTCATTCAGGTTCTGTTTTCTCTGCATTAACATGCTGAAGGTAATCAGTTTTGTAAACTTCGCGAATATTCTTTATCGCATTCACATCGATTTTTAAATTTATCTTTAAGTCTTCGCGAGTACTTTACATTTTATCAATAAAAATTATTTGAAACATCTGGTTAGTTTCTTGCTAAAATTCATTTAATGTACTATCAAGTCGATCAACATCTCTCTTTCAAATATCCAGGTTTTCTTCAACTATATTAATCTTTATTTCCCGACGCGTTGTAAAATCTCGAACTAGAAAGACAATAGCATGTATCGTTTCATCGGGTACAATACGAAATTTCACATCTAAATTAATACCTTTAATTCAAAATTCGCAGTTCAATAGACCAAGTAGTTTTAGCGGAGAATCATTTTTTTTTTTGGAGAGGAGGTGAGAATGCATTTACGCACTGAGTGTGGGACGCGACCTAAAAACGGTAATACCCACTAAACTCACCTCCTCTTTCCGCCAACCCATGTCCTCGGAACCGCTTTCGCGTTACTTCAAGGACATGGGGGTAAGGCCACTAAGTCGTACTTCGATTTTCACTTTTGGGAGCCAGCTTGGCATTCTTCTGATCATCATCTAACCAGGATGCACGCGTCGTCCTCAGTAGTGTGGTGGTACCACACAACGGGCTCGTCGGCCTTCGGCATCCTAGTTGGGTATTGCTCTTCTAGGTAGCGCGTCCTTGAGGCTTCCTCGATAAGGCTGCCTCTCGGAACGCCCTACATCTCATTGTCCCGGGACGATGGTCTGTCCGGGGCTTATCTTCATTTGTGGCGCATAGGAAGCACTGCGGCGAACTTTCGCACGCCGCAGCCTTATGGCCCTCCTTGCCACATTTCCAGCATGACCTCGTGCGGTCTGTGCCATCGCAACCGGCTGCCATATGGCCGAAGCCCAGGCAGCGGTAGCACCGAACCCTTTCCACCTTTTTATGAACACGACAGGTCACCCACCCCACCTTCAGGTGTCCTGTCCGTACCAACCTCGCGGCCAGTTCTTCGGCCAGCTCCACGAAAGCCTTCAGGTTGCCCCTGAAGGGTCTTCTCGTGAGGCTGACCTTCACCTCTCCCACACCCTCGCTACCGAAGTGGCTTCTCACAGCCGCTTCTACTTCTTCGGCTTCAGTCGTTGGATCGAGGTCCAAGACCTCGATCTCGGTACGGGGTACGAGCTCGCGCACGATACCCCTCACCCCAACCGCCTCCTTGACAGCAGCCGAAAATTCGGCCCTGCCCTCTGCTCTAGGTCCGAACTCCACAAGGACCTCCCCATTCCTGGTTTGCCTGACACCCCTGATTTTTACACCAAGGCTGTACGTTGGTTCTGACGTTAGTGGTGGGCAATCCTACCCCACATGACTGGAAGAATTGCGACGGAAGCAAGTCTCGTTCGCACCCGTGGAAGGTGCTGCCTTGAGATGAGATGTGCCCCACTTCGCGGCACTTATAGCACTTTATTAACTTTTTATTATCGATCACCTCACTTTCTAGATTTTTCGTGCCCACCTCAGATTCTTTGCGATTTTCCACGTAATTTTTTTTATTTTCCGAGACACTAATTTTTCAATGTACTGTCAACTGTTCTTTCCAGTCCAAGAAAGTGTTTTCAGTGCCATGAAACTCACCCAAGAGATCTTTGATCCCCCGAATGCCACCACTTGACGAGGCTGAACCGTTTGAGGCAGCGAGCAATGATACACCTGGCAATGCCACTCCAATCTCTCTCTCTCTCTCTCTCCTTCTCCCTCACGAGAGAGAGAGAGAGAGAAGTTGCTCTCCCTCTCGTCGCAGCAACTCTCTTTCGAGTTCCATATCAGCTTGGTCATTTGCGATATTTTGTTCCTCAAAATCTCTTTCTTCATCCAAAGTCTCTGCTCTTCAGCTATTCTGCGCTCTTCGTCGTCTAGAGCAGACCTGCCCAACTCGGGGAAATTCCCCGAGTTGGGCAGGTCTGGTCTAGAGTCTCCCACATGTTCGGGTCAAATGCTATCAACCGAGTTATCAACTCAGGTTCGTTACTCGAAATTGGCAGACCTCAAAGGTGTAAAAACTCTTTCGGTTAGACCAACGTGTATTTGTTTTGATTTCTACCTCTCGGAAACATCTTTTTCAGTACTCGACCTCTCACACAGAGAGAACCAAAGGTTCCATGCGCCCAGCGATAGAATTTTTGTATTGTCTCACGCAGACTTTTCCTCTCAAACAGAGAGTACCAAAGGTTCGATGCACACATCGATGGAATTTTCGTATTGTCTCACACATAGAAAAGTTTTTCCATCACACCCTGCTAAAAAAAGTCAGGAATCGAGTCCCACTATTTCTCATGATATGCTAATTCACATCCTATTAGGTAGCTCAGCGGCTAGGACCGCAGGTAGGCTAACCCAAAAGGATTACAAATTAAAAAAAAAAATTTTCAATGTTGCATATGGGTCATTCCATGTCAGATTTACAATCAAAATTTTGATTCACTTGAAATTTTTTTCCTCATTCTAGAAAGGAAAAAAAAATGACACGTATTTTTTTTCCAATATGATATGTAAATTTTCTAAGTTATTGATTTTTTTATTTTTTAAGTCCAAAAATGTTTTTTTCAATACTGCTTCTAATATTCAACGAAGAGTTATAGAATACATAAATAAAATATGCCATGGGATCTACTATTAAGTTCATGCTTTGACGAAAAATCAGAAACGGTATTTAGTACTTTCTATGCAACAATTAAGTAAACAAATGGAATTATCTCAAAAGGGACATGTTTGAATTGAATCATTTTTTGTGTGACCGCCCGCTTGGAGCGTGCAACGGGAAGCATAGAGTCAAGCGCACTCAAACATTTGTAAGTGAGTCTACCATATTTCGATGAGGATTTTATGCAGTTTCCACAAATAAAAGTCGGTAAATACTAAAAAGTCTTTTGAGAAAGAAACACTGTTTAATTCGAAAGCAGTCATGCAATTTATTAACAATGTACTTTTACATCCAATACTTCCAAATAAATGAAAATTGAATTGTTGTCAGTTTTGCGGTTTTTTTTTTTTTACTTTTTTCGAGAATTTCTTTTTTTCAAATATGCAGCTGAAAAGCTGACGGTTTGAAAATTTGGACAACGAGAATAAGCTCTGATTTGCAGTTGACGATTCGTAACTGGTTCAACACAGTGTATTTTTTGCGTACCTGGTATCGTTTTACACTCATCGAAACGTTTTTTCAAAAAATTAGCTGCTTTGTTGTAAGATTCTTTAGTTCTGTAGGCAACAGAGATATTTGATAACGGAGAATCGCGATGAGCCCATTCGTAGAGTTGCAATGGTGTCGTTATTTGATCATACACAGACCTCTGAAGACTAGCTTTTCGTGCTTGTCTTTCCAAGGCTCCTCCCGCACCGTCACAGGGACCCTTACCATGAGCTGTGTTAACTGCAAATCAGAGATTATTCTCGTTGTCCACATTTTCAAACCGTCAGCTTTTCAGCTGCATATTTGAAAAAAAGAAATTCTTGAAAAAAGTAAAAAAAAAAAAAAACCGCAAAACTGACAACAATTCAATTTACATTTATTTGGAAGCATTGGATGTAAAAGTACATTGTTAATAAATTGCATGACTGCTTTCGAATTAAACAGTGTTTCTTTCTCAAAAGACTTTTTAGTATTTACCGACTTTTATTTGTGGAAACTGCATAAAATCCTCATCGAAATATGGTAGACTCACTTACAAATGTTTGAGTGCGCTTGACTCTATGCTTCCCGTTGCACGCTCCAAGCGGGCAGTCACACAAAAAAAAAAATTTTCTTGAAAAGTATTAAACGGTCCACTCCCAAATTTTGACACATAGTTCTGTGTACTTAACGAACAAATTACACAAAAAATGATTCAATTCGAACATGTCCCTTTTGAGATAATTCCATTTGTTTACTTAATTGTTGCATAGAAAGTACTAAATACCGTTTCTGATTTTTCGTCAAAGCATGAACTTTATAGTAGATCCCATGGCACATTTTATTTATGTATTCTATACTCTTCGTTGAATATTAGAAGCAGTATTGAAAAAAAAATTTTTTGCACTTAAAAAATAAAAAAATCAATAACTTAGAAAATTTACATATCATATTGGAAAAAAAATACGTGTCATTTTTTTTCCTTTCTAGAATGAGGAAAAAAAATTTCAAATGAATCAAAATTTTGATTGTAAATCTGACATGGAATGACCCATATACGATATTCAAAAGTTAGAAATTCAGAATCTACGCGTTTCGACGATTTCAGATATCTAAAAATTTTCCTAAAAGATTTAAAATTAAGATAAATATAATGTATCATGTAAACAAAAAAGTGGTCAGAAATGGTCACAAGTCCAGACTTTTTTTCTGACGATTCCTGACTTTTTTCAGTAGGGCACAGAGAGAACCAAAGCTTCCATGCACACAATGATCGATTTTGTCTTTGTCTTACACGGATAATTCAAGGTTCTACGCTCACAGAGACACAATTTTCAACTTCTGAAACTATAGTCTTTGGGAGAAGCGAGAAATAATAAGCCATCGGATAACCCAGTAATTTTAGGTTTATTCAGTTTAAGTTTACATGTTGTTTGCTCAAACTCGACCGACTCCGGCCTTTGTCTCCCACTCGCTCGCAAGCTCGTTCCGACGGCTAAAAAGGGGAGGGCCTCACTCATGATAGCCAATGAAAGCACGAGCTCAAAATGAATTTTCCCGGTAACGAGCTTCGAGGTCTGTAAATACAAAATACTGTCCACATAAGTGGGTTTTTTTGTAGAAATTTTTTCCCATCTTTTTGCCATCCCACTCTTGTAAAAATAATTATTACAATAAGAAATTTTCGAACCAATAGTTTCTCCGTGTAGACCCCTCTACCCCCCTGTATTTCGATAGGTTAAATCCGAATCTGAAAGCAAAATATTTCTAAACAGAGAGAAATCTCTAATATCATATTCCACTAGTTACACTAGTAAACGGTGCCGTGCACATAAAACAGGTTCAAATTCTTAAGAAGACATGCAACTTAGTATATGTATTCTTTTTTGCCTAAAAAAGTTTTAGGATAGGGTACTAAAAAAGGTTTTAATGGGGTAGTTGCATACATTTTGTATAATATATTTTTTAAATACTGCATAAGATTATAAAACATTTAGAACACTTAAAAAAATTAATACTTTTCTTCTGAGAACGAAATATTTAAAAAAAAAAAAAAAACGATCTAGCGTATAGATCGAAGATGTTACTATTATAAGGTACATTTACACTTCTATAGAATGGCAGGTGTTCATTAGGGTGTCCTAAAAAAAATGCAATGTTCTTTTCTTTAATGACGCACCCCCTGAACTTGTTCTGTTTGGTGAAACATTAATGTATATTTTTCTTTTCTTAAAATAATGTTAAAACGTGATCCTGGGGCCCTAAAGTGTCCCAAAATGATAAAAATTATTAATTAATGTTAATTTTCATAAATATAATACTTGTTTGCCAGGAAATGCAACTGATTGTACCATACGCTCAGGAAAAAAGTTGACCCAATTAGATAAAAAATACTACCCTTTTTAGTAAAAAACTATCCTTTACAGAGCTTAGAATAATATATTTATTTTACCAATATCATTTTTCTCCAATTAATAATAATATATAACTACAAAGCTTATAATTCATTTAAGAAATCAAACAATTTCTTAATTTTGATAAAAAACATCAATTTTACAGAACACATCAAGCTTACAGACGAGAAGTGAGGTTTGTAATATTTTTACCTGATTCAGTTTTTTTTATGGATTTGTCTTTCTCTTCGAATGATATTTTTATCACACGCAGGAAATTCTTCAATGTGTCCTTGGTTTCCTAGATACAGTGCCTGCAGCTGATTCTCATTTTTAGTCAGCGACCGGTTGAACCTTTGCATTCAAGCCACGGCTCTTTCTGCAGCTTCGTTCACAACTTTTAATGTACTAACGACGGCGAAAGCCTCAATGTAGTGCTTGCTAACAACCCAGAGAGCAGGATCTGTTTAAGAACGAAGAATCCAATTGCAAAATATCAAAGAATCAAAGTGCTTTTGAAGTAACAAAATCTTCAGTATCATTCTTCGAAAAATTTGTCAGATTTTGACCTGAAATATGTTTTGCGGGTTCGTCTGAGCCTTCTCGCGTTTTCATCGCAGCCAACATTGCCCTTTTCTGTTCAAGTGAGATTCTAGAATCAAAGAATGCCATGGCCACAAGTTCCTCTGAGAGATACCACAAGTGTCCTTCAAACTTTTCACAAGCTACTTTGGATATTTTGGCATTAATGGACTTATAACTCACAAATATTGTAATCAAATATAAGTCATTGTATGTCGCAGCGACCGGCAAAGGAGCCTCAAACCAAAATCGGATGTGAATTTTGATCACAAAAAGGCACCATTCCCTAATACCTTCGGTTTCAATAGATGTTAACGTATACTGATTTCGAAACATCCAAATTTTCAGGCAGTAAATGGCAATTGCGATCGACCGCGCATGGTGCATTGGTCCTGGAGCGACAAAACGAATACCTCGAACTGGAACATCTACAAAAATTATGGCGAGCTCAAGTAATTCGCGGTAGTCATCATGGGTTTGATATTTTTGTTCTAATTGAGAATTTGGAAATTTAATTAGGTCGTCCTTTTCTGATCGCAGTTTCGAAAGTATTCCCACGCTTTACTAAACTTTTTAAATAATGAAGTCCCTGATCCAGTTTTTAGACCAAGGCATTTTTTGCATACACTTTCGAGCATTATTTCAGGGATATTATGTCTGCAAGCAAAGTGCAGCAAATCTTTTTGAAAGCGCTGTTTCAAACGTACGCATGTCCCCTGAACTTTATTAGAGTTAACACTACATGTATCGAAGCATAATCCTTCCTACTATACGGTCATCAATATCCCATGACTCAACAAGCTCTGTCACAGAAGAAACTTGAGCAAGTCCGGTAGCAGACTCCACCTGTGGTTCACCCAAGATTTGAAGTTAAAAAGTTCTAAAGACTAAAATGGACAATTTTCCACCTTTTTCTTCCCAGTCAATGACAAAACACGTTTTCCACCCAGTTCAATTGTAATATCTGTTCTAATTGAAAAATTTCCTTTAAATCAGAAGCATACTACAATCGTTCTTCATTTCTAACTTTTTTTTGTGCCCTAAACTCTCTGCTGTAGTTGACACGACGTACATTGCCATCCTATTAGATAATTGAGCTCTGTCTAAAGTTCGACAAAGAGCTGGAGTTATTACTTCTATCTTGAGAAGTTTCTTTTGTGTTTTCGTTTACCAGTCAGGTTCCTGAAGAACAAATTATTTCTTTTTCCCAAAACCATTTAAAAAATCAATGTTTTTAATATTTAAACTGACAATTACTATAACCTTTTACATTGTGTTGGATTGAATTCCTACATGAGTTCTTGTGAACTAGATATATAATGACGTGGATGCGTTATTCGTGAATCAACCAAATACACTCTTATCCAGAATCTTCTGAACACGTTTATTACACACAACTACACTCTTCGACTCTCCGAAACATACTGAACCGCGCCAATCGCTCACACAGGTAGCCATCCATTTCCGGAACTCTGCGCACACACTCTCACTTATCAGGGTCAAGAGGGGGTGCTAGGTGAACTTAAAGTTGTGTCGGCAATGCAACATTTCCGACATATCGAAATCATCATTTTCGTTATCGGCGCATATATTCCTTCGTTATCACTGTAGTTCTCAAATGACATTGAAGAAATTGCTGAATGAGGACAGGATAGATAAGATGCCTTGCGCTTCCCGAATTTCTTTACAATCTCTACTGAGCTACCATCTACCTCCTCTATAACTCGATTACAACCCTTTTCTTTCTGTCAAATTGAAAATTGCCTCGTTTTTTCAACCTTAATCCGTGTAAGAGCGTCATCGTGAGCTATATCGAACAGGTTATCCAAATTATTACGGAAGTTTGTTCTTTTTCCTAGGAAAGTACTTGAATTTCTCTCGCTTTTCTTGTTTACTAGACTAGTGTTACTAGATTTTTTAATACGATGATGTTTTTCTTGCAAAGGAATTTTCGCCTTATCCCAGAACCCTATTGCTTGATCGACAACACATCTAGATGTTGACGTCAATTATTTAAAATACGTGTATGTTTGAATGTTTATTTAACATTGTTTCGCACAAACTATACTTACGTGGCACTTTCATGTATTGTCTGTCCTAAAGATAGTACTGAACCATGCGTAGACCATCTTCATTCGATGGTAGCTTGTTCCCCCAAGATTCGCTCTTGAGGATATTTTTATTTTATTTTCAACAGGATCGCTCATTTTTGTGGTTAACTTAATAGATTTCTCGACGTACAATCAGCTGAGAAATAAGTTCTAATCGCATATTCAATAAACGTTTAACTTCAGGTACGATTCGCAATTTTTTTACTTGTCAAACAAAAGTTAAATTTGAGAACGGTCTATTTCTAGTGATTGGAAAAAAATTCTATACTTTAATTTCGTCAGTTTAACATATTATTGAAGTTGAGAATGATCCTCTTTTTATTATAAGGGTCCTTTTCTATGAAAAATTAATGTTTCATTTTCCTGTATCTTGTTAAGTCATTTAAGTACCAAGAAATCCAACGAATAACGCATAAAATCTTTAAAATTCAAGATATGATATTTTAACCCCTATAAAGGCTAGTTTTTGAAGCCAAGGTGTAGTATTCTTAGTCTAATCGAGACAATTTTTTTCCTGATCGTATGTAACCATCAGTTGTATTCTCTGGCAAACAATTATTATATTTATAAAAATTAACATTAATGAATGATTTTAATCATTTTAGGACACTTTAAGGCCCCAGGACCACGGTTTAAAATTATTTTAAAAAGAAAACAGTGATACTTATTTCTTTTTTCACCAAATAGAAGTTCCACTGTTCCGTTCTATCAGTAATGCCTCGCTTCCACGAGAAAAATTCAAGAAGAATAATTTTCAAAGATTAAAAGAAAAATATTAACTTCTTTCAAAAAACTTTCCTGAAGTAATTACATTCGGTTTTTAACGCTTTTTTCATTTCATAAGGGAAAAAGTATATTATCCTACAAGTGTGGAAAAGTAGGCAGTTCTACATTTAAAATTTGCTGTAGAATAAATTCAAGCTGAATGAGAGTTATAAGCGAGCCTGAAACAAGCCGAAGATGCCTCTGGCGCAAGTGGCTAAAAATAGTATATTGTGCAACTAGGGTGGAAACTAGAAACTGTGATCACATAATTAAATTTTGGAGGTTAGGTTAGGACTTGCTTAAAATACACGTAATATCACGTTGTCCATGCAACGGTTACAAAAAATATTTTTCTCACTGTTTCGGAAATGGCCACTTCTCGCACGATTCACATGCCTTTAAAAGTAAACATTCGGTGCATGTGTTCAAAAAATATTTTAAAGTATGCAGTTACCCCGTTAAACTTAACTAAAGTAAATTGTCAACAATGGCCTATGTAATAAAAAAGATTAAAACATTAGTTAAAAAGAAATTCGCTGTCAAACCTAAAAAACTACCAAATATAGTTCTGAGTAGGGGTATGTAAAAAAACTCGAAATTCGAAGGGGTCGAGTTCGAGCTCGAACTTTCCGGCAAGCTGGAAAGTTTTCGGGAAGTCGGACAGTTTTCGGGAAGTCGGACAGTTTCGAGTTCTGAAAAATTTTTGGATAAAAAATGTAATATTTTTCTATTTTTACCTTAAATTTGTATTTAGAAATTCGAAAACCCTTCTGGTACCGAGTTTCATAAAAATCCAGTCATTTATTGAATTTTTCAAAATCTTGGATCTAAACTTTGATCTCAAATTTTTTTATCAGCAACCCAAAAACCCCCTCAGTACCGAATCTTATGAGAATTTGTGGTAACATAACGAAAATATTTAATTTTTTAACTTTCGCGTGGCTGGAAACTGTTCAAGTTTTTTAAAATTTATATTACTCGAATATTAGAGTTAGCTCGAACTCCACTTGACTCGAAAGATGTCGATTCGAAGTTTCGAGATTTTTGCACATCACTAGTTCTGAGTAAAATTTTTTAAACATTTTTTTAATAGAAGCAAAATTGTTTTTAAATAATATCCTACATTAATATGAATAATCTTTTTCTTTAACATACTGGAAATCCTAAATTTAACCCTTGGAGCTCTCACAGGATCACTCACAACCATAGATCGTTTTTTGTCGAGAATGTCTTTGAGCAGAAATTTTAGCCAGAAATATAAAAAATTAAACACATGTCAAATTGTTTCGAAAATTTTTGTGTGTGAAAAAAAACCTTTTTTATGAATTTTTTTCTATGTGTGATTAATTCCAACGACACATTTAAAATGCAGAAATTTTATTCCAAAATGTTTAAATAATATCCGAGAGTTTGTTCAAGTTGATCGGAAGAGTAATTGTGAAATGATAGACCATCAAAAAGTTCTCTGAATCAGATTGATCCCGAGTAATTGTGTTCTTCGCACTGATAGTGAACTCGAAAACAAAAAAAAACCAATGTTTCTAGTGAAACGATTTCATAAATTTTAACACACTGTCAGATCAGCATGTGTGAAACAAAACCACGTCGTTTTTCACGGCCCAGTCATTTTACTTCAATCTAGTAATTTCATTCAGAGCAAGCAATAGGAGAAAAACTAGTTAAGGTCGATCTTTATCGACTGATTTACGAAATGTAAATTAGTTTCATACATTTTTCCTTTAAACTTCAGAGCCTGCCTTAGGTATTCACATATTTTGAGTTAGTAATTCATTGACTCTTATTTATTAATTTTCACCAACGGCATCTGCTTCGCCTTAAAAAAACGTTTTCCAAATTTTCTTTGGTCTTTTTTGAACACTTATCGCTCCTTTTTTGCTTTAATATTTATTTCTTCTGTTCATACCTATACACTGTAAATGGTATAAATATTTCTTCATTTCAGATAATATATATTATTTTTTGTGCTCAAGTTGCTGGGAAAAAGCAGAGATCCGAATGTAATCTTGGAAAGCATTTTTCATAAAAACTAACATTATCATTTGTTGAGTGGCAATAATTTATTTTGGCATCTGTAGAAGAATCCTTAATGTTTCATGCTTTCTCAATATTTGTTGTGCTGGCGAATTAAATGTACAGCACAAAAATGTATATCATTCAAATTCTGGGATTAATTCGTTAATCATTTTTTAATCATTTTTAAACATTCTTGATCCTGATAGTCTCAAATTTGGAATAAAACGCAAAAGCACGCTTTTTGAGCTGCGTCTGGCGGTTCGTTGGATGAGTTACAAAATAGCGAGGCAATAATTAATTGAATTCAACACAAATAATTGTTTAAACCATTAAATATTTAAAATAATATTCTCTTAGAATAATCCTAGAATGTTGTAGTTTATTCTAAAATTTTCCACTTTGGGTTCACTTTCAAATTATAGTGAGGTCATAATTAAATCAAGTTAACAAACATCATTTTTAAAACAATTCATTATTGTTTTTAATTATATTCTCTTTGAATAATGTTATAAAGTTGCGGTTTTTTCTGGAATTTTCAACTCTTCTTCTACTTTTCAATCAGAGTATGGTAATAGTGACCGAAATTCAGAAAAAATAATTTTGTAAACAAATATAATATATGCTATAATAATGCTAGATAGTTACGGGTTTTTCTGAAATTTGTTGACTTTTTGTCTACTTTTAACTTAGTGAGATAATAATGTAAGTTAATAAACATAATTGTTCGTACAATTTATAATGGTTTATAACTATTTTCTCTTAGAGAAATGGTAGAAAAATATGGATTTTATTGTTTATTCATTATTTGTTCATAACTAAAAAGCCGAAGCAAAGTTAAAAATTCAAGAAAAACCCGCAAGGTTCTAGCAATGATCTAAGAGAAGATAGTATTCAACAATAATAAATTGTTCAAAAAATTATATTTGTCAACTTGATTTGTTTATCATCTCATTCTAATTATAAAATTCGGAAAAACCGCGACTTTCTAACCGTATTCTGAGAGAAAATTGCTAAAAGCAATACTAACTTATTAAAACAATGCATGTAAACATCTAATTATCAGTGAGAAGTAGTATTTTATGTATTAGAAAAACTTTGTTTAAAAAACCCGCAAAGAAATCATAATTTGCGCCAGCAACTCGCAAAACCCAATTTTTCACTTATGGGCTGTCTTTGGGTCCCCATAAAACAAACATATGGGGTTGATATTTAAAAACTAACTATTTATTTGTATTCTATAGCTAATTGTGAAGAGCATTGTTGAAATTCAACTCGATTCACCTAATATTGACGATTCTGAATAAAATGTACAAAAACGTAATTTTTTCTTCTGGGAAATATGTGTTAAACTTCATGGGACTGGCGGAAACTCCGAATATCATTTTTTATTGAAGGTCGAAAAGAAATATACATTTTCATGGATAATTGTATGCAAAATGAGCATGAAAAAGATTCAAAATTAAAAGCCATACATCAAACTACCTCACTTTTCGGAAAATGTAATAATCTAAATAGATTGGTTCAGAATCACCCACAAATCTGCATATCATTTTTTTTAAACGCATTACGTGGACAGAGGAGCCAGGGGAAGAAGGTTCGTCAAAAGTCCACGCTTATCCATGAGGGGTGGGGATTGGGGTGAAAATATTGTAAAAAATTGTATACGTGGTATATGGATGGCCCCCTTGAAGTCATTTGAATTCTCCTGAAGTAACTTAAAATCTCCCGGGATATCTGAAGTCATTTGAATTCAGATGAAGTCACGTGAAGTCAGTTGAAGTCACGTGAATTCCCATAAAGTCACTTGAATTCTCCTGAAGCCAGTGAAATCTTCTGAAGTCATTGAAATATCCTGAAGTATCTTGAAGTCAGAAGTAGGTGTACACCCAGTCGGTCGAGCTGTCAACCCCTCGCTTTGTTGTCTCATTCACGCTCGTTAGAACGAAAATGCAGAAGAGCTCATGCGTACCTTCACCGACTCAAAACGTGATTTTGCATTTTTCCATGGAGACAATGAAATCACGCCATTTATGATTTTGTTCTGAAAAGTATCGTTCGTGACTCCTGTGGGCTGACGGCTTTTCTTTTTGAAACGGGCGCAATGTTTTTGTAACGAGCCATAGGTAAGGTTCATTTAAAAAGGCTCATTTAAAAAAGGCCGTCAGTCCACACTAGTCACGAAACATACTATTTTTAAATTGATTTTATTCACTTAAAATTTACTTTACTATTATGAAATTCATTATAAAGTGTTTATAACAAAGCCTAATATATATTAAATATAACTATCATTTTTGTTCAAAGAATTTAGAAGATCTTTTTTTTTCAGTGTACATCATCAATCACAACTGTGGGAAAGCCTACTTTTTGAATAGGGTTTTGAAAAAATATCTTTCAATGAAATCAATTGAAAATTTTAAATCACTAAAATAATTTTTTTGGTGTTCAATTATCGTAAAAATAATTAAATATATGCTTTTATATTGTAATAACTTATTGTAACGTCATATTCGGAAAAAATTCTAACTTTCCATTAAATATTCCGTTCTAGGATTTTCTTGCATTAATTTGTCACTTCTTGTGACCTGTCTAAGACAGGTCACAGAAAAAAGTTTGAGAGTAGGAAAGAAAGTCTTCTGTGCATTTATTGATCTAGAAAAAGCCTTTGACAAGGTAAATAGAAGTAAACTTTGGGAAGTCCTTAAAGAGTATGGAGTAAACGGAGGGCTCATACAAGCAATAAAAACAATATATACAGGTAGTAAAGCGAGTGTAAGGGTAAATGGGAAACAGAGTGAATGGTTCGATATTATGCAAGGCTTGAAACAAGGATGCGTTATGTCCTCGTGGCTATTTATCATATTCATGGATAAGTGTCTAAGAACTGCCCTCTTCGACGAAAAAGGTGTAGATCTCGAAACCGTCAAGGTACGTGGGTTGGCTTTCGCAGATGACAAGATTGTTATGGCAGAATCAGTCGAAGACTTGCAAAGAATGTTGAATAAACTTAATACAAGCATGAAGAACATGAAACTCAAAATTAACGTGAATAAAACGAAAGTCATGGTGTTTGAGGGAAAAAGTGAGAAAACAATATGCAACATTGTCCTAAATGATGAGAAATTAGAACAAGTTGACGAGTACGTATATCTAGGTAGTCTATTCACTAACGACGGAAAAATAGATGGGGAATTAGATAGGCGCATAAATAAGGGTAAGCGGGTTATCGGTAGAGCAGGGTCCATCCTCACAAACAAAAGCATATCAAAAAAAGCTAAAATAGCCATACATAATTCCATGTTCGTACCAACTGTTCTATACGGTAGCGAGGCATGGACCTGTCAAGAAAAGGACAGGAGTAAAATCAACGCGATCGGCATGAAACCTCTGCGCATAATATGCGGGAAAACACTGATGGACAAAGTACGAAACGAGACAATCCTCAAAGAATGTGGTACAGGGGAGACACTAGTTGACATATGGGAAAGAAATCAGCTAAGGTGGTTCGGACATCTTGAAAGAATGAAAGATGAACGACTGACCAAGCAAGTGTATAAAGGTAAAGTAAATGGCAGAATGCCCAGAGGTAGGCCGCCGAAACAATGGTTAGAATCTGTGAATTAGACACTAATACGAAGAGACATAAGAAGCCATATTAATACAAGAGCCTGCATGATAAAATGCATGGATGTGATTGAAGCTAGAGTAGTATGCCAGGACAGAAATGTATAGTGACAAATAGTTTGTAAACAGAGTGACAATAGAGTGAATGATGCCTGAAACAAAGACCTTGGATACTAATGGGCCCAAGTGGGGAACCATACATAACAATTTTGTGAGGCTCCTCACTTGGGGTGATCGCTAGAGAGATTGATCAGCAACCTGGGTCGGAGCAGGGTTGCGGAGTGAACGTGTCATTTATATAAATAACACGAGAACTCCAGATCAATCTAAAACATCTATACCTATCACCTATATACCCATCTACCCTATACCCATATACCGATCTACCTCATACATATATAGCTATTCCACTACTTTCCAACCGAGCAAGTCACGGCTACCCCGAAAGGGAAATGGCTTAATGGTATAATAATAATAATAATAATCAAGCACTTCTTTTCGAGCTGAGTAGGCTGTACCAAGGCTACAAAGTCCATCTTATAATTCTCATAATCGGCTACCTTGGAGGTATGAAACCTTCATTTATTAGCCAACTCAACAAGATTCCGGCTTGCCAGCGTCACGCTCATTTCATCGTGAACCGGATGCAAAAGGCTGTTCTCCTGGGGTCACTCCATCTGGTCCGTCAACACTGTTCCTCTTAAATTCTGAAAAGATTGGTAGCTCTAAAAAAGTATCCAGAGGTGAAACCTTCATCTCCAACTGTCTTGTCTGCCGCGTAAGGTCATCCGCGGCTAGAGACCTGACTCCAAGGAGCAGTGTTGCCCGATGTTATCACGCGTAAATTTCCCGCTCTTGCTTACCTTCTAGGACAGAAGGAGCAGAAGCGGATGACGTACACGTTCCAGTAGCTTTGGGATTGGTTTCAATTGGAATCATGATCGAAGCTTCCGGAGCCTACAACTTCTCAAACAATAATTACTTTATTTGATGTTAGGCAACACCAAAAAAAGATTCTTCCCAATATCCTCATCGGAACATTGCGTTTTGTCTGCCCAAGCACTCTAAAATGTATACGCGTTTCAGGTACCCATGCGCTTTGAAATGGACACAAAAATTCGGAACACAATCTTACTTTGCTTGAAATGCTGCGCTCTCGGATTTTCCTGCACTCGTTACATGTGTTTAACGTCAGGAAACAGCAAAAATGATCTATCCTAATATTCTTGTCGGAAGACGGCATTTAAGGCCCTTTATCAGAATGGGTAATCGGTTCTAAATTTTAAAGCCGCACGGTTGAATATTTTTGTCTATTTTTTTGCATATGTCATCTACATAATAATATCTCAGAGCACGCAGAGCCAGTTTATCGAAAAAATGTTTATACAGTGAACTTCCGCCTATTTTAAAGATCGCCTTTTTGAAAGTTCACCTATTGGAAATCCCCTATACACGCTTATTAGAAAGTGCGCAGTTCCGTCACCTCACACCACGGTCCCTGTACAGGCTGTACGGTTTCGCCCGCGTGACCAATTAAAAAGAGGCCCGAAGACCGGGAAGTCCTTGTTGATTCGAATTGAATATTTTAGGATGACTTCATGGGAATGCAGACAACTTCTTGGAGAAAATATTCTAAACGTAAGAGTAAGTCATACATGTACGAATAGTAATATTTTTCAAGTGTAAAATCTATGTTCTCAGTCATGTTCCAATCTTTTGTCAATTGATGATCTTTCAGATGCGTACCAGATCGGGTACTCTAACATCAAATTTCGGATAGTTGATTGTATTTCTTGAAACTGAAAGGTCTTCAACCGATAGAAGGATGAAACAGAATTGCGCAAATGCATTCTACACTTGAAAAATATAACTATTTAGACCTTTATAAATTACTTTCACGTTTAGAATATTTTCTCCAAAAAGGCATATGCAGTTGCAATCTCATGCGCTAACCTTTTGATTATATCACATTGATTTTTAGGTGGCCAATTGCAATTGGACTGTTTCCAGGAAGTGTTATATTTGTCACCTCGAACGTGAACAAAAACACTGACATGCATGCAGGCTAACGAACCGTTACTTTTTCGACTGCGCATGTGCCAAAAAGCCCGGTTCTATTTAAAGTTACAAAGTATAAACTTGTAATATTACATTAATAATGAATTATTTAAAGAAATAAACTATTTCTTCAATTCGGGCTTCCGTTTCCGGTACCGATCGTGAGAGAACTTTTTTGTTTCGAGTGTTAGTTTTTTGGCTTTGGTAAAGAGAATATGCGTGTGTGGTTGCAGTAAGGGCAGTGTGTGCGGAGATCAGGTGTGAAGGAAGAAGGGTGAGTGAAGGCAAAGGTGTAAAGGGTGAAAGTAAGTTGTGTGAAGTGATAATTGGAGCGTGCGAAGTTTTTGAGGTTAGGTAAGGTAGGATGCCGACGGTACAAAGTCCACAAGCGGGCACCAGAGGGCGACAGTCACTGGATGAAGCATAGTATAACAGGCAGGCCAAATAAGAGGTGACGATGATGAGACCCTACCGAAAATCTATACGATTTCTAGATTATATGGTCTAGGAACGCATCATCTAGATTTGAACCCTTTCTAGATGATACTAGACGAATGCTAGACTCGAAAGGGTCGCAGGTAAAACTTACTAGACGCCGCTAGATTAACTCTAGACGGACCCTAGACGAGGTGACCGTCATAAAATTGCCCTAGACGTTCGCTAGACGAGCAGAGTCTAGAAAGTATCTAGAAATAATCTAGATTTCCGGTAGGGGAGCGTTGTTAGTGGGGAGAAGGGGGAAGATGACAGTAGCGGTATGGAGAAGTTAGAGACGCCGACCAGGGAGGGGACGGCAGAAAGAAGGGATTCAGGCACGTCCCATAAACGCGGGAGGCCCTTTGACCTACAGCGCCTTAACAAGCTAGGCAGCGCGGCCTCGAATAGAAGTTTAGACGAATGGCGAAAAAAGGTGAGCGCGACCAGTAGTGAAGGGGAAGAAAAAAAAAAGAAAGGAAGGGGACGATGAATTAGAAAGGGACAAGGAACGCAAGAAAGTTAGGCCTAAACGGAAAACACCGGAATATGGTATGAATAGGGATATGAATAGGCAAGGAAATGATGTAAGGGGGGAAGTGAGAAAAGTAAGAGAAAAATGGGAAGAGTGGGATAAACTCTAGAAAGAGGAGAAGGAAAAGGTATAGGGTAAACTAGAGAACATAGATAATAGACAGAAAGAGGAATGCGAAAAGAGTAATAACGAGATAAAACAGTTGGAAGAACGGGTAAACAACGTAGAAATCAGGAATAAGCATATGGGTAAAGAAACAGAGCGCGCGGAAATAGGAAAAGGAAGTAATAAAAACGTGCAAAACGAGAATGGAAGATTGAGGAAGAGAATAAGTGAGATTGAAGGGAGATTGGAAGGGGAAGAAAGGGCGATGAGAAAAAATAACATAGTAGTTAAGGGAGTGACAGTGGAGAGTGAAACAGGGGAAGCGGAAATCAAAAATCTTATGAGAGATATTGGAGTTCAGGTAAGGGTAGAAGGAGTTAAGAGAATAGGAAGGACGGAGGAAGGAAAAGACGGAATGTTTATAGTAAAAGTAGGGAGTGAGGAGAAGAAAAAGAAAATTATGGGAAAAAAAATTATTGAAAAGAAGAAGGGAAAGAATTATAGAGGATTTGACATGGAGGGAGAGGAAAAGGAGATGGATACGGATGACAGGATATGGATGAATGGGGAGAATGATTCTGGGACGAAGAATCAGAAGAAATGAGGAAAAAGGAAAAAAAGAGTTGCGAAAGGTAGGAAAAAGGAAGAGGTAAAAGAGTTTATAGATGAAACAGAGCTTCCTGGAATGTGTCAGGCTTGAAGAACAGGAATGAAGGATTTTGGAGGGAGTTAGAAAAGTGGGATGTGATTATGATGAGTGAAACCTGGGCGGATGAGAAGGACTGGAAGGGGATGGAAAAGATGTTACCGAAAGGTTATGTGTGGAAGGTGCAAGAAGCAAGAAAGGAACACAATAACAGGAGAGGGATGAGCGGCATGGTCTCAGGGGTTTTGCTTCGACTTCCTTCATACTCAGCCAAATTGGCATTTCAACTCTCCGCACCCAACCAAGATGCACGCATCGTCCTCAGCAATGCAGTTGATCGCACAACGGGCTCGTCGGCGTTCCGCATCTTGGTTGGGTGCAATTCTTTCACTTGGTCGTCCTTGAGGTTTCCTCGATGAGTTTGCCTCTCGGAACGACCAACACCGGATAGTCCCGGGCAGGTGATCCGTCCGGGATTTCTCCCCCTTCGCGGCGCAGAGGTAGCACTGCGGGGCACTTTCGCACGCCGCAGCCCTATGACCCTCCTTGCCACATCTCCAACATGCCTTCGCGCGGTCTGGGCCATCGCAACCAGGTGCCATATGGCCGAAGCCTAGGCAGCGGTAGCACCGAACCCTTTCTGCCTTTTTGTGAACACGACAGGACACCCACCCCACCTTCAGGTGTCCTGTGCGTACCAGTCTCGTAGCCAACTCCTCTGGTAGCTCCACGAAAGCCTTCAGGTTGCCCCTGAAGGGTCTTTTCGTGAGGCTGACCTTCACTTCTCCGATACCCTGGTCACCGAAGTAGCTTCTGACGGCCCCCTCGATTTCCTCAGCTTCACTTGTTGGATCGAGATCCAAGACCTCGATCTCGGTACGGGATATGAGCTCACGCACAGTATCCCCCAGCCCAACAGCCTCCCTCACGGCAGCCGAAAATTCGGCCCTGCCCTCTGCTCTAGGTCCGAGTTCCACAAGGACCTCTCCATTTCTGGTTTGCCTGACACCCCTGATTTTTCACCAAGAATGGCCGGTTTCACTTTCTGCTTGAGGTCCTTGAGAACCTCGGCATAGCTTAGACCCTCGGCCGGTTTGATGAGAACCGCCTCGGCTGTTGTTGTAGTGTGCGTCCTCGGTTTCTTTTTCTTCGGTTTAGAAGATCCTGCTTAAATGGGGCTCAGGGTGGACTCTCGCTCGCGCTTCCGAGCGGGAGTTTTCATGGCTTCTTCCGTCTGGGTCCCCGTTTGGCTGGTTTCTTTCATCGCTTCACTCATCTTTTTAGCAATCGCCTTCTTCCTTTCTTTTCCCGCGACCTCCGCTCCGAAATCCTTTATCGTCTGTCGGAAGGAATTCTGGGCGCAGCCCAATTTCACTGCCAGCTCCTCCATTCGAGTCTGTGCCTCCTTCAGTCCATTCCTAATAGGCATGAACATATTTTGCTTAGTATTGCAGAATTCTTGCATCTCCCACAGTACATCATCTAACTCTTGCGAACAAGGGGGAGGAATTTGATATGAAGAAAAGGAGGTTTATATAAGGAGCTCCAAACATAGCGAGACAGACCAGCAGGGTAGGAGGTTACTAGACGTAATAGGAGAAACAGGATGGTTTATATGTAATGGCAATATGAAAGGAGATGAGGAAGGAGATACCACATTTATAGGTAAGGGAGAAACAGCAATAGACGACATTCTGGCGGAAGCAAGAATGAGGAATAGGATATGGAGTATGAAGGTGGGGAATGAGATAGGGTCCGAGCACTTTCCGGTAATAGCTACGCTTGAAGGTGGCATCCGTAAGAGCGACAGGGGGAGAAAGAAAAGAGGGGGAGAAAGGAACACGAAAATCGGAGTCTGGGGGTAGATAAATTAAAAGAGTTTTAAACAAAAAATGGAAAAGGTGAATATTAGGTATCAAAAAGAGGAGGGAGTAGACTCGTTAATTGAAAGATTGAAAGGGTCGATTGAGAAGGTAAGGGATGAGGTAGGTACAAAAGAAGAAAGAGAAGAGGGAAAGAGACGCTGTTGGGACGAGGAATGTACGGGGAGTAAAGACAGAATGGAAGTGTGTGTAAGAAAATGGAGAAAAGGGTAAATGGAGAATTGAGAATACAACGGGAGAAAAAGAGAACATGAGAGGATGCTGAAAAGGAAAAGGCAAAGGGGAAAGGAGAAATACAAGGAAGAAGTAGAAAAAGCGATCCAAGAAGGTAGGGTTTGGGATGTGATAAATAGGGAAAGGGGAGGAAGGAAGGGCGTGAATGAAAAAATAGAAATGGTTGAGTGGACGGATTATTCCAAGGGTCTGTTAGGGGGAGAGCAAAATAGGATTAAGGGGGGGAAATAGAAGGATGGTCCAGGGAGGAATGGAGGAAGGGAACGAAATAACAAGAGAAGAAGTGGATGAGGCAATAGATATACTAAAAAGAAACAAGGCTACAGGAGAAAATGGCAGGGCTGGTGGTACCGCTTGTCAAGAAAGGGTTGGGCAAGAAGGTAGATGAGTACAGAGGGATTACTCTCATGCTATTGGGCTACAAAATATATGCAGAAATTCTAAGAAAAAGGTTAGAGAGTCAGATAGAAGAAAAAGAAAGTATCCCGTACAATCAGACGGGATTTAGAAAAGAGATAAGGAATATAGATTACATTTACGTACTCAACTACTTAGTTAACAGAAATTTAGGGAGAAAGAAAGGGAAATTAGTCGCATTGTTTGTAGATTTCAAAGCAGCTTTTGACTTAGTAAATAGAAAAGGGCTATGGCAGGCAATGAAAGAGAGGGGAATAGAGGAATGATTGGTGGAGAGGATAAAGGAAATTTTTACAGAATCCAGGATTAGGGTGAAGATAGGAAAGAAAAAAGGGAAGGTATTCTGGACAGGGAGAGCTGTAAGGCAAGGGTGCCCGTTGAGTCCGCTACTTTTTAATATGCTGCTGGCAGACTTAAAGGAGAAGTTAGAAGAGAAAGGGAAAGGGTGACGGTTTTGGATAATAGGAAACTATACTCTCTAGCATACGCGGACGCCGTAGTTCTGTTAGCTGATGATGAGAAGTAGATGAACCTAATGATGAGAATTTTCGGAGAGTATGTGGGAGCAAAAGACTTGACGGTGAACGTGGAGAGGACCAAGGTGATTTGCTACAGAGAAAGAAAGACCAAAATAGATTACGTTTGGAAGATGATCGGATGAACAGTGGAAATTGTGGAGGAAGAGTGTTTGGCTGTTTGATGCGTTGGTTTGGGCGGTGTTGTGTTATGGAGTAGAGGTCTGGGGATGGAAGGAACATAGGAAAATGGAAAGCATGCATGAGAAATTTCTAATGATGATGAGAGATGGGTAATGGGGGTTAGATGGAGTTGTCCAGGATACATGTTAAGGGAAGAATTAGGAAGGGAAAAAATGGTAGCTAGACAAATTAAGAGAGTCTGCAGGTTTGGAGAGAAGCTAAAAAGGGGAGAGGGGATCAGTATAGCACAAGTATGCTTGGGCAAAATTCGGAACAAAGAAACGAGAGGCAATTTGGGAAATTCGAAATGGGAGGAAGAAAGGAAAAAAAATGAGGAGGGTTTGTGAAATACGAGAAGGGATACTGGAGTGGCAGGAAATAGAGTTAGAGTTATTAGTGAGACAAGAAGAAGAGAGATGGAGAAAGCTTTATAGACTCGAGGTAAATAGATGGCATGTGATGGTCAAAGGTTTAACGGAACCAGAATATTTGCAAAAAATAAAAAAGGAAGATAAATGGAGTAGGGTGGTACGGTTTTGAATGGGAGAAGGAGTTAAAGCTTGTAGTTATTGGATGAAGAGGAAAATCTGGGTAGAGTATGTAGATACGAAATGGAGTCTGGGCACATGTATTAGAGAGGTGTACAGGAGAGGAAGAGGGACAGTTGAGTGTGGATGAATGTGTGAGATGGATTTTGGATGGTAATGGACAGGGAGGGGCGTGGATGAAGAAAATGAAAGAACTAGGGGGAAGCAAGATAACAGGCCAAAGCCAAACGGTTAATCCTGGCAAGGAAAATATCTAGCAAAAAGTTGATTTTTGAAATACTTGAAAATGTACTGTATGGTCAGAGGAATCGGAAGCCCTGGAAGATCGCTCATTTTTAAAATGTTATGAATTATTAGTACTAATAATATTGTTAAATTAATTAAGATATCGTAAGTTAAGATAGATTATCGATGGAATGTAAACATATGTACAGGGAGCGACGAACCTCGAACCCGTAAAAGGGAGAGATTAAATATACATCCATACATAGATACATACATACTATTTCTTCGATTCAATTTAATTAATTTTTGAAAAGTGAAAATTTGTTAAAAATATTTATATGTATTATTATTGATAGTATTTGTTTATTTCAAATTGACCCACACTTTTGGTCAGATGCGCAGTTGAAAGAGTTGATTAGAGCGCCCTCATCGATACAAGGCATTTCAATGATCGAACGTGTACGTTTCAAGGCCGTTAAAATAGGCGGAAGTTCACTGTATTTTGTTGAATCATCAAAAACGTAAGTACAATAGCAGTGACGCTCAGTGTTAGCTGTCTCTGCATTTTCGCCGCGTGACAGTGGACCCTTGGCCAAGCGTCCGAGGCAGATGCCGGAACGATTGACCCTTTAATTCTCATGAGATTGAAGCCGGTTAAAAAAACTGATATTATGAACGCATGTATTAGTTTAATTTTAATTAGCATAATTTATTTATTTATATAATTAGAAGAAAGTGAAAAAAGATTAATGAAAATCGGTTAATATTTGCAATAATAACTGCAATCTTTAGGTAATAAATAACTTCTGTGCATATACGGTGTTCATTTTTTAGTAAATGGACGCAGCAGATTCGGAAAACACGAAAAATGTATAATTTTTAGCAGTTTAGTCGACCAGAAGCCTACAATATTCAACCAATTTGTCTAAATATTTCTGAGTGAATTGACATGTATGGAAATTCCGTACATGGAAAACAGACTGGAGCGATAACATCTTTTTCCCTAATCTGAATATTTGAAGGGTGGATTTCCGAAGGGATGCAAACACCATTTTCGAAATTTGGTAAGAGAAGCAAAAAACGTTCTCTAACATCAAAAATAAATGTATACGTACTTCAAACTTATATCTGCACTGAATTGAAACCCGAGATTCCGGATTGACAAATGTTGTTCAATATGTTGTTCAATATGGAAGTAAAAACTTAGTCCCCAAATGCTGCAGTGCTAAATTGAGAAGTGAAAAATCTCATTCGAAGTAGTTATCCAATTCGAATAAAATGTAGGAAATATTCCAAAAATCTTCTCGTAGAATATTATATTAAAGTGAATCATGAATTTTTATAATCCAGATGTATATCAGGAAGAAGTGAAATTAATAATTGAAAAAGGACTACACGGAAAAAATTTGTACTTGAGAAATTACAGAATTAGTTCCGATGTGGCGGATATGAGAAAAAATCCGTAATAATTACAGACCTACGTTATTTTAAATTCTACAGAACTTTTTCTATGAGAATTAAATATAATGCAGGAAGAATTCTTAAATGGGACAGTAATTTTAGCAACAGGAAGCTTTAAAATTTGCGAAACTAAAGTCCGTTAAAAACAAAGTGGAGGACTGGATATTTCACAGAACGCTTCTCAAATCAGGAAGGAAGCAAGGACGGACCGAGGACACACACGAGAGATACATTCTTAACTTATTGTACGCACACAAACATAATATGATTCTATAGCCTAACCTAACGTATATATATACATGGTATAGTGCACGCAGCGCACTTCCCTAACGCAGAATATCGCACGCTGAGGATATTGGCCGAAGTGGTCCTTATATACTAACCAAGAAAATTCTCACCGCTTGTGAGAAACGACCAGTGCCGGACCCAAAATTTTTGGTCAACATTTTTGGTCAAAAATATTTGAACATAGTATTAAATATTTGATGTCAAAATGTTGTATTTTTTACCATATCGCTCAAAACAAAACATACAAAAATTATAAGAAAATGTTAAAAAAATGTATGGGTAAAAATTCCAACATATATGCGTAGATTGAAAATAGTGTAGCAATGACTGAAGTAAATACTAATATGAATAAAAAGTAAAACTTGGAAAAAAACTTCTAATTAAAACTTTGCCAGAACAAATATATACTTTGATGTTCAAAAAAACATGAAAACAATGTTGGGAAAAATTTATTTTGTCGACCTTTTGAATTTTCAATTTTTTACCTTAAAACTAATAATTTTAAAATCTGGTAACCGCTAGATCGGTATATGTCCAGGATTTTTTTAAACCCGGAAAACCGGAAAGTAGCAAATTTAGTAGTTAAACAAGTGTTAACGTTCGATTGAAACTTTGTAAACTATTTTCAATTTTTAA
Organism: Andricus quercusramuli; assembly: GCA_932178445.1. Lineage (NCBI taxonomy): Eukaryota > Metazoa > Arthropoda > Insecta > Hymenoptera > Cynipidae > Andricus > Andricus quercusramuli. The sequence continues at coordinate 41,945 of CAKNXH010062171.1, forward strand.
ATAATTTAAAGTGAATAGACTCATAATTAAACTCTTTTATTTAATTTCAAATTACACGCGTTCAAATATTGTTTCAGTTTTGAATATTCCATTTTTAACCCATTGCGAATTGAAATTTTTTAATTAAAAAAGGCATTTTTAAAATATCTAGCAGTATTGGGCTGTTTATTTAAAATAAGCAATGACACATAAATCAAATATTCTAAATTAAACAATTTGAAAGTGAATTGTTTCAAATATAAAGTCTTAAATCGTTGAGTGCAAAGTTTAACCTTTCAAGGTAAGAGTTTTAATTGTTTCATTTTGTTGAATTTTGAAACTGCAAGTGACATTTTTAATTTATAAATAACAACTGACCAATTATTTATTGCAAACGACTTCAAATTAAAAATTTGATTTTAAACCATCAATTGAAAAATGTTTAATTTTTAATGTTTCTAATCAAAAATGTCTTCAAAATTATATAATTTTCAAAATTTAAAAATGTATTGATTCATTCTTCCATTTAGAGCATGGAAAATAAAAACGTGGATTTATATGTCATTTCATTTAAAATTATTCCATTGAATAATATTGAGAGCTTCCTTTTTATACGCATAAAGTATTCAGCATTTAAATGAAAACAATTTTAAGCTTCAATGCCAATAGTTTATAATTCAAAACTCAGGACGATAATACGATCAGGAATTTACTAGACAAAATCAAAAAAATCTTTCACTTTTATTTTGGCATCAGTAGACGGATTGATTACCTGCCCCTGGTTTTGGTTAGTAAATTTCAAAAGTTTCACAGCTTCTGATCGACCACGACCAAATCGTCACGCGCTTTTACCATTGAATCGTATAACTTTATAATAATAATTCCACGCAGAAAATGAAAATTTCTACCTAAATTTGTGACCACATATTTCCCAGATCTGCTCAAGAATTTCCATTATTTTCCCGTATTTTTCAAGATACACAAGATTCCAGGCAAATTCCCGGATTTCCCGGGTTGCTAGACACCCTGATTTTATAATTCCGAATTTCACAATTTTTAAATTTGCAATTGTAAACTTAAAAAATTGAATTCTTTTAAAAGATTGTTTAATTTTAAACATAATCATAATAAATCATGCATTAAATGTTTTAATTTCGAACGTTTAAATGTGAGACGATATAATTATAAAAGTTTCTATTAATGTTCAGTATAGCAGGATCCACTTTAATGTAAAAATATATTTCTTTCTATAGTAATGGACTTGTAAAAAAAATATATTTGTCTTGAATAAAAGAAAATTCAGTTTACAGATTAAGACAACAATCATTATTATTTTACTTGAACTGAAATATAATTTCCAGTTTCGAAAATATTTTTAATACAAAAAATTTAATTTTTGGGAATTGGGAATGATTTTTAGAAAGTAGCGTATCAAGACACTGAATTTAAAAATCAGTTAAAAACAATTCCTCTACTTTCCAAAAGGTTTAAGATATGAAATAAAACAAATTTTGTATGGAAAACTCTTGTTAATACATTTATCAAAATAGGTACTCAAACCTATTGAATAAGTAATACTGGAAAAATCCACTATATGCGCGCACTAATTAACCTTTCTGTAGAGAAAAAAAACTAGGTTTATTCTCCGGGAAGGTGAAGGATACATTCTTCTATAGATTTCACAGAAAATCTTATTTGATTCGAGAACATTGTATATGATTTAAAGAAGTTCCTCTAATGATAGCGAAAAATATTCTAGTGAATTAAATATAAATGTCACAAGTGTTTTGAATTTACATGAAATTATTACGAAAAGCAGATTATTTTTTACATTCACAAAGTAAGACTTGCTACGTGCAACATAATCCGAAACCGACTTTCAAGATTTTTATAACATTTCATTCATTGAATATTATATTCATTCATTTAATATTATAATATATCACTTTAGTGACTTTTCTTTCAAAAAAATTAAAACAAAGATTCCAAGGGTTAACGACATTATTAAATTCAGATCTACACCAATTTCCTAGTTTTTTTTCAAAACCAGTGAATTCAATGGATTTTATTTAAATTTTCAATTTTTTAAATTCAATTTGAAGGTTTTTAAATTCATCTCAAATTCTATGAATTTTATCAGATTTTTATTCACTAATTATATTTCACTAATTCTATGCGGGTTTCTAATATTTTTTGGGATGAATAACTCTGAAGAAGAAAAATAGAAAAAATGTGGGATATATAGCTTATTTAAATATTAAAACAGCTCCTGATCTAATAATCCTGTCAATTGTATTAACATTTTACTGAAACTGTGTAAGTCTACTCCTTCCAAAGCTACTTCCATACACTACTGAAAAAATTAAGTCTAACTACTATGCGATAACTTTATTTTTATTACATCAGTAAAATTGTTTATTTTGTGCTGTAAAGGTTGAAAACAATTTAAATAAATTATTCAAAACGTTCAAGCATTTTCAAGCTTCGACGATGTCAAAATAACGAACTATTATACATTTTTGGTTTTAGGAAGTCACCTCATTTACAGAATTCATTAATGAAGCACTTTTCTCAGTAAATTTTTAATTAATGAGATTTTTTGTCAAGAAAATTAAATTTAAAAATATTTTAAATTTAGATACAACGCTGTGTTGAATAACGAGAGTTAGCTTCGTTACCAAAGTCGTACACAATTTTAAAACCTCACGTGAGCAATTGTTTATCAATTTTCAAAGTAATTAATTTAAGATATAAAAAAAACTGGGACCAATGCGAAATGTACATGGTGATTCCATTGATTTTTTGTTTTTGTAATTTTGATTATTGATTATTTATTGAATCTCGCTGATACGAGGACGGGACGCACATCAGTGACACACACTGACGCAATACTACTGTCGTATCGCAACTGTGTTTGCGACACACACATGTGCAGCGCGCCGCCACGTCCATGTATTCCAAAACACAGTAGAGTTCTGTAATTTTAAGCGACCGAGAACCGTGGTTCTCACAGCACATATGTAGTTTCTCTTCAACTTATTCGTAATAATCATTTTGAACTTTTACGGCACCGATTTTTAGTACTTATTATCAGTTCTGTAATTATGACCCAACAGTTCGAAATGATTTACAGAACAGTTATTGTTAATTCACCGAATTTTTCTCATATCCGCCACAACGTAACCAGTTCAGTAATTCCTCCAGTACAAATTTTTTCCGTGTAAAACATTCTTCGGTAACTACAGAGCCAAAAAACAACCTATTTCATAGCTCCAATCAATTCAATATTGCCATTAAGTAATTTTTAATGATATTATAACCAATGCCATTGACAGTGTGATAAATGAATTTTTGAATAAGAATTGTTTATAACAATGACAAATGTTCTTTGATTGCAGTCTACTGTGTGTGCAAGTTTCATTCTTCAGATGAAAAGAAATGATTCCGCAGAAAAGTAAACTTGTCTATGCGTACAAAATCTGAATAAGTTCACTATTATTGCTGGTTGGTGCTTTATTTCTATTTAACAATAATTTTACACATTTTACTAATAAACTCTGTATACGTAATGCATTCAAAATAAAAAATTGCAGCACATGCCAATGATATACATTAATTATTTATATCAATCAAACAAATACAAGAATTTCATCTGCAATTTCAATTTCCATACAGCTTTTAAGCATATTGAAAAATATACAGTTCTCAACTAAAGTACGATCCCTCATGATTATTAAAAAAAAGAGCTCCGATCCGTTGAGAATTTGAGATTCGTACAGTCGGCTGAGTTTTGTTCCAAAAAACTCCTTGTTTCCCCACTGTGAGATGCTTTAAACTGAAAATTTCAGAATGGGGCGAAGCAGCGTATGTAAATATATTTAATTTTTCACATTCGTAGGGCTTCTAAAAGTTTGAGTTTTGTACCCGGATATTTTACGCGAAGTTACAAGTACAAAAAAAAAAGTATATCTTACCCTCGTGTATCAACGATAAAGCTCGAAATCACAAATACCAGCGAATTTTTTGCTAAAACTATAAGAATAGTACGGCAATCAAACGAGTCGAATCGCCGTCTAGCACAAGGTTCACATAATACTTTGTCTATCACTCGTGATGGAAATGCGGCAGAGAAGGTCGTCGAGAGACGACGAAGTTGTGGATTCCTCAACTGATTACTTTTTTGTATGATGATTTGCAAACTTTCAAGAATTATTAATTATTTAAACAATTTTCATAAACAAATTAAGAACCCGGTCATTTTTCAACGAATAGGATCAATTAATTTAGGGAATGAAGAAAGAATGTATTCCCAATAAATCTTTTCTGCTTTGTAAACTTACAAGAATTATTATATGTAATATCATTATTTTTAAGGAATTGGCTCAATCTGTTTACAATAATTTACAATAATTGTTAATCATTTTATAAAATTTTCATAAACATATTCAGAGTTTGGCTGTTTTTCAACAAATAGGCTAAACTTGTTTACGAATTCAACTAAGAATATCTTTCCGATGACTGTTATCTATGTTGCTTTCTAAATTTACAATAATTTTCCATTATTTAAACAATTTTAATTAAAAAACTGAGAGTTCGGCTATTTTTTAACGAATAGGCTCCATGTTTCATAGAATTAAGTAAGAATATCTTTCCAGCGACTTCTTGCTATAATGCTCTGCAAATTTCAAAGAATGTATCATTATTTAAACAATTTTGATAAAAAAAATAAAGATTTTGGCTATTTTTCAATGAATAGGCTCAATTTGTTTACGGAATCAATAAAGAATGTTTTTCAAATACCTTTTTCATATGATACTTGAAAAATTTACAATAATTATTAATGATTTAAAAAATTGTCATAAACAGATTCAGAAAAATTTGTTTACGGAGTCAACTAAGATTGTCTTTCCGATGACTCTTTACTATGTTTTGTAAATTCACAAGAATTATTAATTATTTAAACAATTTAGATTAAAAAATTTAGAGTTTGGCTATTTATCAACGAATAGGCTCAATTTTTTACAGAATTAGATAAGAATATCGTTGTGGTGACATTTTTCTATAATGTTCTGCAAATTTCAAAGAATTAATTATTATTTAAACTATGTTGATAAAAAAATCAAGAGTTTAACCATTTTTCAACGAGTAGGCTCAATTTGTTTACGAAATCAATAAAAAATGTTTTCCAAATAATTCTTTCCTATGTTTGATACTTTGAAAATTTACAATAATAATTAATTATTTAAACATGTTGATCAACATATCCAGAGCTTGGCTATTTTTCAAGGAATAGGCGCAATTTGTTCATGGAGTCAAGTAAGTATGTCTTTTCGAAGACTCTTTTTCTATGTTGCTTCACAAATTCATATTTTGGCTATTTTCCACGAATAGGCTGCATTTTTTTATAGAATTATCCAAGAATATCTTTCCGATTACTATTTTCTATGATGCTGTGAAAAGTCTTTCTGATGACTCTGTTCGATGTTGCTTTGTAAATTTGCAAGAATTAATAATGATTCAAACCATTTTCATTAAAAATTTTAGAATTTGGGTATGTTTCAACAAATAGGCTACATTTTTTTACAGAATTAACGAAGAATATCATTCCGATGACTTTTTTATATCCTGCTTTGCAAATTTCCAAGAATCATCAACTATTTAAATAATTTTCATAAAGAAATTAAGAACTTGGCCATTTTTCAACGACTAGGATTAATTAGTTTAGTGCATCAAGATTTCTACGATACTTCGCAAATATACAATAATTAATAATTATTTAAACAATATTCGTAAACAAATTCAGAGTTTAGCTATTTTTCAACGAATAGGCTATATTTTTTTACAGAATTAACTAAGAATATCTTTCCGATGACTTTCTTCTGTGATACTTCGTAACTGCTGAAGTATTAATAATTATTTAAACAATTTTTATAAACAAATTGAGAGCTTAGCTGTTTTGAGACTAATAGGCTCAATTTGTTTACGGAAGCAAGAAGGTACGTATTTGCAAGAAGACTTTCCTACATTACTTTGCACATTTGCAATAATTATTATTTATTTAAACAATTTGCATAAACATGTTCAGAGTTTGGGTATTTTTCAAGGAGTAGACACAATTTGTTTACGGATTCAACTAACAATGTCTTTCTGATGACTCTATTCTATGTTGCTTTGTCAATTTAAAAGAATTATTAATCATTTAAACAATTCACATAACAAATCTAGAGTTTGGTTATTTATCAAT